>RDPX01000143.1:435553-451101 GCA_003991215.1 Morbakka virulenta
GAACAAAAGCGAACTTTTGAACAAAGGAAGTGAACTGATTGTCAAATGTCGCCACGTGAACAAATTCCTTCTCGCCAACTACAAATCAAAAGACTAACTTATGTAAACAGTGTTAACAATCTATTATGTCCTGTTGTTCTATTTTTACCTATTGTTGTAGTTCTGAATAGCCTGTAATACATATATATATATATATATATATATATATATGCGGTTTTTGTAACGCTTTTTAACCAGTAAAGCTGATGAGTGTAAGACACGAAACTTTAAGTTCTTTACACAAGTTTTAAATTTTCTCTTTTACCTTGTATACATAGAAATATATTTAAGATATGATAAGTTGGAAAGAATCAAAATACTACACAGTCCATTTCGACAAGCCTGTTTCGTGATTTTATTCACTCTTCAGGAAATGTCCTCACATTTCCTGAAGAGTGAATAAAATCACGAAACAGGCTTGTCGAAATGGACTGTGTAGTTTTTTTATTCTTTCCAACTTATCATATCTTATATTACGCTCTGCATTTATGTATTGAGCACTTTAATACGGATAACCGAATCGAAAGCTTTAGAAATATATTTATACATATATATATGCATAGAAATATATATACATAAATATATGTATACATAGAAACATATATACATATGTATAGAAATATATACAGAAATATGTGTATACATAGAAATATATATAAAGCTTTCGATTCGGTTATCCGTATTAAAGTGCTCAATACATAAATGCAGAGCGTAATATAAGATATGATAAGTTGGAAAGAATCAAAAAAATACAGTCCATTTCGACAAGCCTGTTTCGTGATTTTTCACGAAAATCACGGAACAGGCTTGTCGAAATGGACTGTGTAGAAATATATATATACATATATATGCATAGAAATATGATGAGATGTACGAGTAAGAAAAACTCTAACTTTACAGTACTCAGAGTTTCATGTCTTTCACAATCTTCAGCTGTGTATACATAATTACTTGATGATCTACTGAGATGTAAAACAAACAATTGTGTAACCTGACTTTTTGAAAAGCGACTATTGATAACAAAAGGATCATTGACAAAACAGGAAATGGGCATTAGAAAATCATTATCTATTGTCAGCCTTTTGATTTGTAATCTCCGAGGGTGTATTTATTCATATGTTGACATTTGGAGACAATTTCGGTTCGTTTGCTTACAGATCTATTTTCGTAAATAAGGATTTCCAGTTTCTCTTGCAGGCACAATGGGCACGTTTTTGTTAAATTTGAATATGCCTTGACACATTTTATGATTGACCAATGAAAGGAAGGTTTCAAATTCTGCTCTTTTAAACACCAAACGTACGTTGATGACGTAGTATTATTTTTATACTTTTCGTTATTGAAGTACTGCTTGTGACCATTAAATCGTTGTTTAAACTCTTTTTCGGTCAGTCCAATGTAGCATTTTGTTGATTGATTCGGTGCCGTAACTTTGCATTGGTAAATAACGGATGATGTTCTGCACTTCCTTTCAGTGGACAGTTTTCTTTGATTCTTCAATTGCACGGAGGAATTTCTGCTGCAGCACGTGTCGTAATTTTGTTGTTGTGAGAATTGATGATGGAACGTATATTTTCCGTACAGCTATAGCTGACTTTTACATTGTTCTTATTAAAAAATTTTCGGAAGATGTTTTTATTCGAAAAGTGTTTATCAATAAGGTTCAACAATGATTTCGCAACATTGGTTGATACATCCTTATTAAAGGGTGGGTTGAACCATATGATATTTCTTTTCCTATTCCTCTTGCGGTGGTTGCTTTTTTCAGGTTTTTTGTAGGATAGGTTCTGCGTACGGTAACCGCTATTTCGGAGAGCGTCTTCGTACTCTGTTTTACCCTGGTCAAAAATTGTTTTATTCGAAGAGTCAGAGGTCGGAAGTTGTCTCGGTATGTTCGCGGGATGGTTTGACGCGGTATGAACATACTGCAGGTGGTCGTTTGGCTTTTTATATGGTCTGAATGTGCCGGTGGTCAAATCTAGGGTAACATCTAGAAAGTCAACCATTTTCAGGTTAGCGTTGATATCGATATCGAATCCAATGTTTTTGAAGATCTTAATGATTTCTTTACGTTTGATGTCTCCAGTCCTCCTGGTTGAATTACGTAATACCAATAAACCATCGTCGGGGTAAAGCCCTGTGTCTTCTTTGTTCACAATCGTGGAAAGCTTATGTAGAATGAAAATACCAAGTAACTCACAGATCTCAGCTCAATCGAAGCTTCCCATTGTTACATCAAACGAATCATGTGAGCTTTTTTCTTCCACGCATTACCACTGAAAAACAAGAGCGACTTCCTGCAGTGAAGGATAGTTATAATGTCCTTGTCTCTGATGGTTGTATATGTTTTGGCGAAGTTCAAGGTTTTATCTAAGATTTCCTTTGTTATGGATGGATAGAATTCCTTGATGTCCATTTGAACGAAAGTACACGACGATTTGTTTTTAATTGATGAAAACCATTCTAAAACTGCGTCTGTGTTCTTCCACTAACTAACCATTGATAGTTCCTACGTTTTAATGTGGCAGAGCACTGTTGTTGATGACATTTCATATTCACTTGTTAATATGCATAGAAATATATACCTAGAAATAGGAGTTGTTTCATAAGTGAGCCTTTATGTTTGTCATTCTTTTGTTACAGCGAAGTAAAAATTATGAACTACAGAATTAGCAATTTCTTTCATGTCTTCAAACTTGTTAAAATCTACAACAATTTCTGTTGGATTTCTTGTGATAATCTGATTAGATGAATGAATAATGAAGTGAATAATGATATCATTATTCATTTTTCTAATACCATCATAAATTGTATACATATCAGAGTGTGTCAAGCTGCAAAATAATAAAATAGGAAATGTTTTCATTAGGGCAGTTACCTTGATGATTCTGTAACCAGTTTCTGTTCTATTATCGAAATATTGGTTACAATCTTTAACAAGCTACTCTTTGGTATCACATAGCGAATGTACTCCTGCATATATCTGTCCTCGTAGAAAGCGAGATAGACTTATCAACGATTCAATTCTTTGCTCAACCATAACTAGAGACGTGTGATATTCTACAACACTCCTTGCCTCTAATGAAGTTGGACTGCAAATTAGGAGGTCAATACTCGCTGCAAACTCAAATGAGTAATTATTAGCCTTCGTAATACCTTGTTTAATTTTCTGTACCACTGCACCACTCCCGAAGTTGATATTTTGATTCAAGAATAGTCTTACTTTATTTGCAGGTGTACTCAAAGCTTTTATATCTAAGAGTGTGCTAGCATGTTGCTTAATTACGCGTAAAACGTTTAACACAGGTAATTCGTGAAACTTAGGTTTACATTAATAGAGATAAACTAAAATGAACATTTGAAACAACTACTACCTGAGTTAAGGCGTCAGCAATTTCTTTATATTTATCCATGGTTTTTAAACTCGAAAGTTCAGCAACAAGGCTTTATATACTGGCTTGTGTAAGAACTGACATAGAATTGGGATTTTAACTAGAAGTTGACTAATTGCAGAGCCGGTAATACACTGACGCATGTCTCCGGTTCGAATCTTAGTAAGAGAGTTTTTTAAAAATGCACAAAGCCCAAGAAATGGACAATTAAAATCAAGTAGTACCTATTTTAATTTAAAATTTGAAAAAAAATTGAATCGAAAGTTGTAGCAAAAAGAAAAGTTGGCTTAATTAAGAGCGCCAAATTCAACCAGCAGACACTGTCGTCCACGCTAATTTTAATACAAACATGACAATGGCCAACGTTTGTAGCAACCAGCATGGTGTAACTATATATACATAAATGTCGACAAAATGCTTGACTGGCCACTAATGGGATATTAGCGTTATCTTCTACCAACACAGTTCCTTTTTGTAAAAATTGCTAGTATCGCCCCTTGACGGTACAAACCAACTCTTCCTGACCTCCTTAGGAGAACTTCATCTTGATTCGTCAGCTTCTCAGCAATGGATGAGTCAATTAAAAATTGCGTTGGAAAACTATAAGGTTTTGGTTTTGTTAAACGCTGTCTGTACAAATTATATTTTAATAAAAGGAATTGCACTACCTTGTTGGCACCAGAGAGCTGGAAATAGATCTCTTCATCACTATTCAAAGAAGCAACACATGTTTGAAGGGTGTGCTGAAAGACATTATATAAAAGAATAGTTTTAGGATTACTACTGGTTTTTGTTGATTTTCTTTTTCTCTATCCGTAACTTCAAGCTTAAAACAGGACCCAGTAATTTATATCTTGGGAACGGGATCTGATCTACATAATTTGTTATGTGTAGATATAGATATTCCCTCTATTTTTCAAATAGTGCCACATTTATTTAAACCTTAAAGTCTTCAAGCTGATCCTGCAGGAAGTTGCAACACCTTCGATGAACCGCTTTTAGATTTTCTTAAGAAAGTTAGTATTCTCGACCCCATAGTAAGTTTAAAACCTGTTGAATTTTAAATGGAAATTACTGGCCCTAGCCATTCAAATTGTTATTATTTAACCGCGTTCCTGGTGATAATCTAAATCTACTCTCTGAAAAACAGCAACCAAGAAAAATAATTGCAGTTTAGGGTTTTGGATTCATTATTATACTTGTTGTTTTCAAGAAATAGAAAGTAAATTTATAAAAAGTTTAATATAGCTGGAGAGGATTTGGAGTTGGAGAACAGTGAAAAATATGTTTGCATCGAACTGGATTCTATAGCCAGTGGTCGATTCGCTATCAAATCCACATGGTCTACCATCTAGGCAATTGGATCTCACTCTTAACCAAATCATTATTCCAATCTTGCATTTCACTTAAGTGCACTGTTTTTTCCCAGTTAACTGTTGTTGTTAACTCATTCCAGTCATACAAATTCAAAACTCTTCAAAAGTCAAACTGATTCCAACTGATTCCAACATCATTAAAAACAAACAACAATTGGTCTTAGAATATAAGCAATTGTGCTCTCTATAGTACTAAGTATCAAAGATCAACGGTGTAACATTGAGAAAACACATTTAAAAAATTTATATTCATAAGATATATCTGAACCCATTTTCCTGATAACCATTTTTATAGTAAAAAATGATTTCCTGTTTTGAAACCTAGAGATTAAAATCAAATATCACGTCTTTGTTTGCTGTCTCAGGCTGAAGAGTCCAACTTATGCTACATAAATGTTTCTTCTAATGTCCTTTTTGGTTAGCTTTCCATGCTAGGAAAATCCAGTGATCCACCTCAGCATCCTCATTTCTGTGCTTTCCAATATCCTTTTCTCCTGCTTCCTCAAAGGGATCATTTTCAAACCAAACAGTAAAGCTGAATGGATTACACCTTCATATATCTTTGTTTTGATTCCTCTACAATTCCTACCTCCAATCTTTTGTCACAGGCTAACTTACTCATTTCCCTCCAGTTTACCCTATTTGGCCACACTCTCGATCTTATTTCCTGCTGACAACCACCTCACCCTTTGATCACTGACTCCAGATTGCACAACTGGTCTGTTTATTTGGCTTCCTTTCCACGTAGATCTGTTGTACTAACTTGGTCTTGTGCCCTATTAGAAGGGACTTTTACCTCAGTCTTTGCCATGTTAACTTTCAAGCCCTTTGATTCCATTGATGCCTGCCAGATGCGCAGTAATTCCTGTAATTCCTCTTTGGTCTTGGGCTTTATGACAAAATCGTATGCATAAACTAACTTCTGCCGCAATTTAGCTTTTTTCTTTGTTGCTCTGGTGTTCCAAATGATAGCAAAATGAAGAGGGCTGGGAGCTGATCCTTGGTATCTCCTACCTTGACCTTCACTTCATATCCCTAGATTTCCAGCGTTATTATTCAAATCACTCCTAAGAGAAGGCGCTCAGTATCTGGCATCCTTCGCAATACGATACAGGAGTGCAACTAGAGGGGGAAGGCCTCCCCTGCCCTAATTTTTCTACCGAAAATTGTGCCCTCATCTTAAGCACAACTAGAAGGGAGGCCTTGCCCTTGAACGCAAGACGCTAACTGTTGGTCTTAATTTTTATTTTGTTCCAAACAATAATTTCATCTCCCATTGTTCTCCTCTTAAATCTCTGTCCCATACTTCAGAATTGTATTCCAATCAAAGAAAAGTATTTTCTGTCGTGCCAGGAATTCCACAAACACTTTCTTGTTCATTCAAATAATTTTCCACCAATAGCAAGCGAAGAATTTCATTGATTCAAATCATTTCATGTCGTATCTCAGCAATCAGCTTCATTCCGGGTAGGTCCAGTCTTCTGCTGGAGGTCTTCAGGTGTGTCTCCTGGAGGCACACAATGTTGTAACCTTTTGTTGTCTGGGATAGTAGTTTTAGCTTCACATGTGTGTATCCTTCAATGTAGAAGGATGCAACAGCCAGAGCCGGTTCTGACAAGAACCCGTGTTGATGACTTTGGTGTGGAGGGATTTTGAGGTTGGAAGGTAGTATCACAGAGCAGGGCCCACGCAACGATTTGAAAAGTGGAGGGGCCACACGGGTTACTATGTAAGGAGGCCCCACCATGGTTGGGGCCGACGGGCAAGAAAATTTTTGAAAATCAGGGTGTCTAGAAGGGCTAAAAATGAACTCTTTTTCATGTTTCAAAGGTTACTTTTAATAGTGAAAGACAAATTAAAACTACAGAAATACCACTATATCCATGCATAAGTATATAAGTATAAGTAAGTATATAATTATGTTAAATTTACAAGTCGTTTTTATCAAATTTTCCAAATATATTTTTCCTATTTGCTTTAGAATCAACAAACTCATTAGCAACCTCGATTAGTGAGAGTTTGTCACAAAGTTCCTTGTGGCAAGATAGTAGTGCCAAAGAGTTGAATCGCTTTTGTAATATACTTGATCTAATCCATGTTTTAAGCCTACGAGCTAGAGAAAACGATCTTTCTGGTGTGGCACTTGTAGCTGCGCTTACGAGAACGAGCTTAGTTAACTTCATTACGTTGCTGATAAGTCCTCTGTGTTCTCTTGGTTGAGATGCAAGTTTCATCTTTATTTCTTTAAAGTGAGAGACATCCTCATCAGCACAGATGGTTCTGAGAATTTGAAGCTCAGCCGGTAAAGCAGAGAGATCAAGATCATCTCTATAATTTTCCAACTTCTTCAGCTCCGCTTCATACGACTCTGACTTGATGGCTTTTATCATTAGCTGCTCGATATTTGAAAAGAATTGATAACTCGGTTGCTCGAAACGATCGGTTATTGCTTTAACCACAGTATCAATTGCATCAAAGTAGATAATACGGTAGTGATCAACTGCTGATTCAGGGTGATATTCCTTCGTATTCCGAGAGGAATCTTCATAACCATCCAAAAATTGCATTAGCGAATACTTCGGTCTGCGGCGTTTCCTCGGTAAAGATGGTTCTTCTACATCCAACTTACTCGCCTTCAGCTTTACAGTTTCGAAGAAGAGGTTGAAATCTTGAGATGTCCTCATACCTTTTAAGGTTTTGACAGTTAAATCGGCATTTCTTTGACCATTTATAGCTGACATCTTCTCTTCTTGCAAAGTTTTTGATAGGTTATCTGTCAAACTATACAACCTATGACTTAGCAAGAGGCCAAAAAAGAAGGAAAATGATTCCATTTGAGACTGGCATCCAATGATACGAGCACGAGTTTCGGCATCAAGCTTTTCACTCAGGCAAGTCGCCCAAAGCTGTTGCAAAGTTCCGTACTTCTGAATGATTTTTTTGAAACAAGAAGCTCTCACTGTCCACCTTGTGGTTGAAAGTTTATTCAAGGACACAGGCTTTTCTTTCTCTCCATTCTCTGCAGTCGCACCATCCTCGATCATTTCATCCAGGGATCCCAAAATCTTTTCTCTTTTCGGTGAGTACTTTACAAGCACGCAAATTTCTCCCACAGTACCCATCGTGTTTGACAGAACTTCACAAGATGATGTCAGATCTTTGACTGCCAAACTCAATGTATGACCATGACAATGGGTAACAATAGCTTTAGGTTGGATTTCCTGGATCTGAGTTGCAACTCCTGACCGTTTACCCATCATGTTGCTCGCACCGTCGTAGGTTTGTCCCCTACAATTTTCTAAGGACAAGTTTGATCGTAGCAAAACGTCTTTGATAGCATTCACTATTGTATCACTACGGATATCGTTCAGTTCGTAAAAGCCGAGAAAATCTTCACTGATGACCAAATCGTCATCCACTGTTCTAAAGCACATGGACAGCTGCTCAAGGTTGCCTATGTCCGTATACTCATCTGCCATTATAGCAAAAACGTGCCTTTCTCTGATCTCATGGAGTTTCTGTCTAGCAACATGCTGCGCCATCAGATCTAAAAGTTCATTCTGTATTTCATTGTGCGTGTATTTCATTCTACTTTTATCGAGTTTTGCTTTAATCCCAGGATCTTTTGTCCCAAGCAATAAGAGCAATTGGGTGAAGTTGTCATTCCCTGGATTCCCTTGAATAGCAATGCCTTGTCTTGCCAAATATTGGAGACATCTTATGACATCGATCAAATACTTCCGCTCTAGTTGACGAGAATCCGCGATGCTCTTGTTGGTTAGCTCGGCCACATTCCCACATTGAGGTACCACTGTTTCCAATGCAGCAGCTGCTTTGTGACAGTTTGTCATTTGATGGGTTTCAAAACATTTCGGCGCCTTCTTCCACGAATTGAAACCGATGCTAATGTACGCCTGTTCTTTGTTCCTCTCACTAAGTAAAGCTTGATTTTTGCTTTGTTTCGTACAGTAACTGCAGAAGACACGGTCTGACCTACAACAATAAAAAAGAACATATAATCTTCAAACGTCGAAGAAACCAACGATGTAGAAAGTGAATCGTCATGGCGCTCATTTCATACCCCCTAGACATTTCACGATGATAATATTGACTGGTTTTGGTAACTGTGATGTGTAACTCAATACGAAGCTGCTTTTATAAAATTAATCATAAATGTACCTTGTGTCATAATGTAGCCAAGAGAATTGATCAAACCATTGGTACTGACAGGAGCGACTTCTATCTCCGATTTTTGTCTTTGGAAAGGTGAAACTTTTTGGTGGTCGATATGGGAGCACTGTAGATGCAGCCGATGACGATGGAACTTCTTCAGGTTCAGCCGTGCTTGTCGACGTTGTAGATACACTGGATACATCAGATGATGACTTGTCTTTTTTCTGAGCTACTTTGAAGATATCTGTGATTTTACGATTAGACGCCATGTTAACTCGATACACACAACAACACTATATTTGTTTTTCAAGATTTCGTAAATTTGGATGTGAAATACATCCATGCGCACTATGAGTTCATTGTAAAAACAATCAACTAAAGCAAACAAACTATCTGACACGCGTGTTGCATATTGATGAAGTGCATTAAGCAATTAACACTTTTAACACTTTTGCTTTGCAAAAAAGTGAGGGGGCCATGGCCCCCTCGGCCCCCCCGGTAGCGTGGGCCCTGCAGAGGGATGAGATCTGTAAGTGATGATATGTCGCGAGTGTTGCAGAAATTGGCCTACTGAGGTTGGTGACCTCAGCGTTTCCCAGGATGCGTCACGAGGAGACTTTCTGTATGCATCCCATTGATTCAAAATGATACAGCATGGTTCCTCCATGGTTACTGTTTTCCTTCTTTGCTTCCAAATATTCACTGATTAAGCAATAAGCCTGTGTCAGCCGAGTGGTCCAGACTGTTCATTCAGTTACAAAATGCGTGTCTTTGCGGTCTGCTGCTTCAAGACAGTCAATAACTCTCTTTCTCTGTCTCTCACTCTAGCTTTTTTGATACGTATTTTTGGAGGTTGAGTAGTGGAAAATTTCCCCATATGTTGTAGCCAAGAAAATTAAAATTGATGGAGTCCGCTTTTAAACTTGGACTCCAAATCTTTTGCTTACCGTGTGCTTTAAACCCTCAATTGCGTGCTTTAAATCCTTCTTTTACCCCCAAATCGTTCATTTCAAATAGTTTAACCCTCAAAAGACCACAGGGGGTATTTCCCGGAAGAGTTGGCATTTGAAGCTCAGTGTGCAGTTTTTTAAAAAGAATCACATGAAATTTTTTGAGCCGCGTGATTCTTGACATGTCGGCGTTTTGAGCCTCAAATAATTCTCAAGCGGATTTTTAAATTTTCGTGCTGTGAATCTGTTGTATTTTTTGTTAAAAATTAGGTTGATAATTGTGAGTAGGGAGAAAAGGATATCAGACTCAGAGTGTGGAGAAGAGGTTAATTTTCAATAAAACGAACTCCTGAAACAAAGAAGAACAAATCTCCACAATTTATCTTCCACACTGGGTAAATGCGTCACCACCAAACTTATTGAGATATTTTTGAATTTTGAAATAATGTTTTTGGTGGTGGAAATTTGAGCCTCAGCATAATTCTTAAGAGATTCTTAATTTGGGCGGATTTGAGCCATGGTGATTCTTATTAACTTGATTCTTATTAAAAATTGTGTAGCCGATTTTTTTTCGTTTTAGTTTATAAATATTAAAAAATTGAAAATTTCAAGTGTTGCTTCATCGAAAAATGATGACTTTCTGTGGCCTTGGTCGACCAAAAATACAACTGTGCATTTCTGAAGCCAATATTTTGTCACACAATGTGAGAAACCAATTCTTAAAAAAATTTGAATTTCTATCAATGTAATGGGGATTTCTTTAATGCAGTAAAATATTCGAAGAGAGCCACCAAATCCGAGGCTTATATTGACTCTTAAAAGTGCGTAATATTAATTTCCGTTTCAAGAAAGATTACCTCAACGCTATCATCTTTTAGTTATGGCAAAGTAAAGACAAAGCAAAAACAATTGTAGGACGAATATTTATATTTATGAAGCACTTTATGAAGTGTGTTAATTGAAGGGGGAAAATCCTTGGGCTCGCAGAAACATAATATAAGACTAAGGACTCCGTTGATTTTAGGCAGTGTAGAATGCCCCGACTTAAACTGCCTTGATTCTGTCACAGTCTTTTACAAACTTAAATAAACAATTCCCAAAAAGAGACCGTTTCAAAAAGAGACCGTTTCAAAAAGAGACCGTTTCAAAAAGAGACCGTTTCTTAGTTATTCATTCCTGCCCAAATCATTTGTTATTAAATTCCAGTTTTATCAGAAAATAGAATAATGTGAACCAAAACACGGTAGAAAATTAAGTTCAGAAAATTTGAAATTCTTCCTTTTTTAACTGTTATTTTCTTTTATGGATTTTAAAATTAAGATTGAGATAGCATATTCTGAATTTTTGCCTTATCACACAATTTTATTTTAGAGGCCAGCTAACACGGAAAATAGAAAAATATGACCCTTTTCCGTGCAGCACATAAATATGGTGAACATTTCATGTGAACAATTCTATCAGGGGCCCAACAAAATTGGTAACCAATCCTTCACCTCCACCGCTGCCCTACTTAATCTAAGTATGACCCCAAATGAAAAATTGAAAAACACATTCGCGGAAGTGCATTTTAAATTTTGAATGACAACCATTCACAACGGCAAATACTTTTCAAAATCTCTTTGTCCTCCTATCCAGACAACAATAAGAGCTTGCAGAAAAGTAAGAAACAATACCAGAGCTCCCATCAGAAATCGATCCTCCCACCCAGGCGATATATAAACACATCGTTGTTTATAAGAATGACAAAAATCTATCTGAGACACTGCGATTCTTATTTTTCACGTCATTTTCACAAAGTTTCCCAACCTTGAAAGCTTGTATTAAGAGATGTATTTGAGGCATTAAACCCCAGTTTAATGTCTTAAATACTTCTCTTAGTACAAGCTTTCATTTCAAATAGTTTCAAACTCAAAATACAACCCTTTTCATTGTTTTTAAAAACTTTCACCCAAACATAAACCTTTTGATTCTTAAAAAAAGAATTCGTTTAAAACCAAGGTGTAACTTTGAAGCAACTTTTGAGGAAACACGCATGATCCTAAAATTTGCATTGGGGGTTTTCAAAGATCGTGAAAATAGATGGGTAATACCAATACAACAAAATGCGGTTGCATTTTAGAAACAAGAAGGCCTCTCCCAAATTTTTGAGTTTTTCATTAATAAAAGCCCCGTTTTTTGAAATTCACGAGTAAAATTACTCATGTAATATATTTAATCCAGGTCAGTTTTCCAAATTAAGTATTTTGCATCCCAATTGTTTAGGGCATACCAACTACAAAACGGAAACAAGATGACCTTCGTCGGGAAGCAAATAGCGCTGGGTAGAAGAAAATCTGTTTTGCACCATCGAGTAGCAGCAGTTCTAGCACCCAATCTCTCATTGATCCAAAATTCAAAACCTCAAATTCCGAAGTCGTGCAAGATGACCCTGCAGAAAATGATCCAGTATCATCTGAAATGGAGTCCACCACTCACGTTTGCACCAATACTGTTCCTGGTCATAGCAGTTGTGTACCTGAAATCACAGAACCGTCGAATAATGGAACAATATCATTTAAGCATTATGATTTGGCAGATTTAGTTTCCGGTGGCAAAACTGTACAAAGCCTCCCCCGTGAAGAAATTTACGGATATTTCTCACAGCATTGTGCACCAAGCGAGAATGACATTTTGTTCTCAAAGCCAGTGACAAAAAGTGGCAAGACCTTTCAATTTCATTACAAACGGAAATGGTTGACCGATCATTTCTGGCATGTTTACAGCAAGGAGTTGAAAGGTGGTTTGTGTAAGGTATGTGTGCTTTTTGACGACTTGGCCAATGTTAATCGTGGGATTTTTATCAAAAAAGCTTTTCCAAGTGTCGGTAACCCGTAAAAAATCAAGGAACATGAATCACTGCAATACCACCAACGTGCCATGGAAACGGCAAAGCAGTTCATCCGGAGCTTTGAGTCACTGGCGCCAAATGTAGAACACGATGCAAATGCTGATGAGAGATACAGCAAAAATGTTCACGCAGTCAAACGTATTATTGAAGCCGTTCTGCTCTGTGCTGAGCAAGGTCTTGCTCTTCGAGGCAACAGTGACCACTTGTCTGTCGAAGAAAACAATGAATCAGACAAACCATCAAATCGGGGCAATTTATTAGCAATTATTGAGGCATTTGCAAAGCACGGTTCTATCTTCTTGCACTATTTGCGACATGGACAAAAAAAATGCAAAAATGTTTGTAGCTCACAGGATAAATTTTGTCCACTGGGTTCAGTGAATCATTGTTGCTCTAAGAATGCCGCTATTTGCTTTGCCGCTACTGTGTCGAAATTAATATAAAATAGTTGATCCCTCTCAGATAGGTCTGATTTTGCGACACAAAGAAATGATTCATATGTGCTAACTGTTCTGACACCTGTTGGTTGTCTGAGTTCTTAACAAACTTCTTCAGTCAAGCAGAAAACACCACGCAGTGCAGTGCCTTTTATTTTGTGAACAAGATGTGACAAACAAAGACAATTATGAAGAATACAACTGTGTAATATCAGGAGTGAGAGCGCAGAGGTATGTACCTGNCAATACTGTTCCTGGTCATAGCAGTTGTGTACCTGAAATCACAGAACCGTCGAATAATGGAACAATATCATTTAAGCATTATGATTTGGCAGATTTAGTTTCCGGTGGCAAAACTGTACAAAGCCTCCCCCGTGAAGAAATTTACGGATATTTCTCACAGCATTGTGCACCAAGCGAGAATGACATTTTGTTCTCAAAGCCAGTGACAAAAAGTGGCAAGACCTTTCAATTTCATTACAAACGGAAATGGTTGACCGATCATTTCTGGCATGTTTACAGCAAGGAGTTGAAAGGTGGTTTGTGTAAGGTATGTGTGCTTTTTGACGACTTGGCCAATGTTAATCGTGGGATTTTTATCAAAAAAGCTTTTCCAAGTGTCGGTAACCCGTAAAAAATCAAGGAACATGAATCACTGCAATACCACCAACGTGCCATGGAAACGGCAAAGCAGTTCATCCGGAGCTTTGAGTCACTGGCGCCAAATGTAGAACACGATGCAAATGCTGATGAGAGATACAGCAAAAATGTTCACGCAGTCAAACGTATTATTGAAGCCGTTCTGCTCTGTGCTGAGCAAGGTCTTGCTCTTCGAGGCAACAGTGACCACTTGTCTGTCGAAGAAAACAATGAATCAGACAAACCATCAAATCGGGGCAATTTATTAGCAATTATTGAGGCTTTTGCAAAGCACGGTTCTATCTTCTTGCACTATTTGCGACATGGACAAAAAAAATGCAAAAATGTTTGTAGCTCACAGGATAAATTTTGTCCACTGGGTTCAGTGAATCATTGTTGCTCTAAGAATGCCGCTATTTGCTTTGCCGCTACTGTGTCGAAATTAATATAAAATAGTTGATCCCTCTCAGATAGGTCTGATTTTGCGACACAAAGAAATGATTCATATGTGCTAACTGTTCTGACACCTGTTGGTTGTCTGAGTTCTTAACAAACTTCTTCAGTCAAGCAGAAAACACCACGCAGTGCAGTGCCTTTTATTTTGTGAACAAGATGTGACAAACAAAGACAATTATGAAGAATACAACTGTGTAATATCAGGAGTGAGAGCGCAGAGGTATGTACCTGCTACCCATGATATGACAACTCTCACAATGTTTGTGTTATAATAGCTGTCAATTTTGTATTTCAATGTTTTGCTTAAATTGTAATTGTATGTGCTAGACTGAAGTATTTTTCTGGTTATGAATTGGTTTAGATTGCTCACCATAATTGTTTTTATCTTTGTAGTTTTTACGACTCAATAGACTCAAATATAAGAATAAATCTTTCAACTTCGCTGGTTCTGGATCGAAATTTACAGAATTTCTCCGAGAAAAAGACATCAAATAATTTTCCTTCTATTTCATCCTCAAAACTTGAAAATCTACAAAACTTCTGCAAAACCACACGATACATGTGAATCATCGAGAAACTGCGTATTACAAATATCCAATCAAGATCGAGCATCAAAACGAATCTGACCAATCAGGTCTTTACAAATAGGCGCAGAAAGCTTATGCAAATACAAATGAGAAAAACAACATTGTGAATAACTGTGAATAACTTCCGTGTCTCCACATGATTATGTGGTTAATACGTAATAACATAAATTATAATAATAAACGTGCGCGTGGGTGTTACAACATACCCCCCTCCTTGACTCCGGTTACGGGTCAAGCATTAACCGGGCCCTCCAACGCGCATCCTTAGCTGCTGCATGCGTACTCCGGTTTCGCACTCCACATTGATTTTCACCTTCTATTTTCTCTCTATCTCCCCCCTCACTATCTGTCTGGGAACATTCTTTCCTTGCATCCGTGCTTGTTGAGTCTTTTGCTGTGATTTCTAGGGGGTAAAGTTTTTGCAATGGTCTAGTTATAAACTCAGGTTTACCTTTACCATACTTACGCACCGTTGCTCCTCTAACCACTCCGTCCTTTCCAACTACCAACTCCTCCACAACTGCACATTTCCACAGACCGCGCTTCACATTATCCTCTTGCAACAGTACGACACTCCCTTTTTCAATCGTTTCAGGGTTGTTGCTTCCCAAC
>RDPX01000143.1:453663-464369 GCA_003991215.1 Morbakka virulenta
AAATCTTTCAACTTCGCTGGTTCTGGATCGAAATTTACAGAATTTCTCCGAGAAAAAGACATCAAATAATTTTCCTTCTATTTCATACTCAAAACTTGAAAATCTACAAAACTTCTGCAAAACCACACGATACATGTGAATCATCGAAAAACTGCGTATTACAAATATCCAATCAAGATCGAGCATCAAAACGAATCTGACCAATCAGGTCTTTACAAATAGGCGTAGAAAGCTTATGCAAATACAAATGAGAAAAACAACATTGTGAATAACTGTGAATAACTTCCGTGTCTCCACATGATTATGTGGTTAATACGTAATAACATAAATTATAATAATAAACGTGCGCGTGGGTGTTACAACATCAAAAGACTCATACGACTCATTATACCCAATACAACTGGGAGTCCGTAAATTAGAATAAAACTAGTTACTCCACAACAACCTGATAATTACGCGGTAGCTAACAGCGAGCTATAATGTTTTCGTGGAAAATACAAAATGATATAATCGCCTGCGTTGCTGAGTCGGTCAGAGAACGGCTCCGGGAAGTGCTGTCAAGTACAAAATATTATTACATCATTGCCGACGAAGTAACTGACAGATATGCCAACAAAGAAATATTGTTACTCTGCATTAGGTTTTTAAATATCAAGCTTGACAACATCACCACAGAGGAAATGTTTTGGGGACTCGGTTCACCTTCAGGGCAGGCCAACGGGACAAACCATTGCCAAAAATATCATGGAACCGCTTAGCATGCACAACATTGATATTCAAGACTGTCGTGGTCAAGCATATGATGGTACTGCTGCAATGAAAAGTGAAACAGTTGGGACTATGGCAACCATAAAAGCAGTTTCTCCAAAGGCCGACTACACACACTGCCCCAGTCATTCCATCAATCTTGCCATTGCATTTTCCTGCAAAAATCAAACCATCGCCAGATTCAAGGCAAACCTTACCTCTCTCAGTGATTTCTTTTCAAATTCTGGAAAACGAAAACAAATACTTTGATTTATTTATGGAATATTTCCAAGAGGAATTTCCGGTGATAGAAACTCAGCGGAAGGAAATAATTGGTTTGTTGAAAACACGTTGGGCTGAACGACACCGTGCCTATGACACGTACTATCTTTTCCACAAATTTGCCATTTGCTGCCTTGATTCGATCTGTCATATCCATCTGTATACTGAATTTTACGATGATTTGAGAAAAAAGTTCGATGACCATGGACATAGTACTCAGAAACAAAAATCAAAGCTCAGGGACTCCCTACATCTCGGTTGCGATTTGAAAACGTCATAGCATTTTCAATTCTCTTCAATGGTTTGGATCCCGCTAAAACCGCTTGTGACAAAGCTCCAAAAACGGAACCAAGATATTTTTCAAGCATACCATATGATAGATAGCGTTCTGTCTGACTTGGAAATGACAAAGCGGGGCATTGAAGCTCGATTCCATGACTGATACGAGTTTGCAGTGGAAATGGCTCGAGCTGTTGGCGTTGAACCATCGCTTCCTCGCCTGGCAAAAGCATTGGTATTCGCCGGCTGAAAACAGCTTTTCGGAGTAGGATGAGTGATACGCGAGAGGCAGACCTCAACCTCATTCAAATGCAGTCTTTACAAACGATAGATACAGACAGAGTGCTTGAAATTTCCTCGAAAAAAAACAAGCGGAGTCTCTTTGCCAAAGTTTACGTTCTTTATGATTACTGAGTACAAAAGTAATTGTATCCGTATTTAAATACGTCAAGTTTGAGTGAGCCGGATTGTATGAATAGAAACAAAGCACTGTCCTAGGAGAGCATTGACACATAGATGTAGACTTTTGTTCTGTAAGTACGAAACCTTGCACTCTTATGAACATCATCATAGAGAGAGAAAGGGACGATTTTGCATTATTTGAAATTTTACCTCAGAGAAACTAGAACCCACCCGGTTGAGAGTAGCAAAAGTTTTGCAACTCCCTCAGTTTAAGAAATTATTCTCTAAATTTAATTGCCGCTGTTGAAGCTCTCTCAGGGAGTTTAACCCCCTCTTTAAAATTGTATGTTAACGTTTTGATTGTTCATTACCGTTACAGGATTGAGGACAAACTTCCAACCCTCTAAAAACTAGATCCCCACCATTCTATACAGTGTTTCAATGCTCCTTTTATTTCTCTGAATGTCTCTTTCTCCAACTTCTATATATTCTAAATATTGCAAAGTTTTCCCGCTCGCGAGCTTAAAGCGCCCCAGACCCCCAGCTGCAGTTACTCGCGACTCCGTTGCTTCATAAAAATATATATGAGAAAATCTTGCCCCAATTCTGATAAAGCGCCCCTGTCCTCAAAGAGTTCTAGTTGCACCCCTGCGATATTTATCTTTTTGTAGAAGTAACCCTCTTCCTCATCAATGCACTCAGTCTGGGGTAAATTACGCCATAATATTTTTTAATTACTTACCCTTAGCATGGTTTAACATCATATATCTGAAAACACTAGAGACAGTTTTAGTGGTGTTTCATTTCAGACGCCAATTAGAAAACTATTCGCTGAGTTGATCTAAGTGGTGGGAGACAGTGTTTTCCATGGATGGAAAGTCGTTATCACTGCTAAGAATGGTGATGTCATCGGCGTAAACATACTCCTTCCCTTGGGTAGTTGGTAGATTAAAAGTATATAAGTTAAACAGAGCTGGTGCTAAAACAGACCCTTGTGGTACTCCATTTACAAAGGTTTGGCTTCTAGATTTCTTGTTCTCGGTGTGCACGTGGAAGCGGCGTTGAGAGATTATTGACATTATCACTCTAATCATCGCTTTACTTGGGATATTCTTAAGTAACTTTAATGTCAGTCCACGATGCCAAACGGTGTCGAAGGCAACAGAGAGACCAACTAGTACAATACCTGCTTTTTGTTTCTTGTTAAAGGAAATTTCAATGTCGTCTGGTAGCACTGGTACTTGGTCCACTGTGCATTGGTTATTTCTGAGGCCAGCTTGTTCTTCCAGCAAAACACTTTCGATTTTAGGCTTGAGCCTATTATAAACCAGTCTTTCAAAAAGTTTGTAAGGAACACATAACAGACGTACCGGGCTTAACTACTAGATTAGTTACTTGATTTGTTTGGTTTGAGCACGGCAACAACTTTGGCAAGCTTTTAAATATAAGGAAACTTACTAAGGTTCATACAGTGGGACAGGAGATTGCTTAGCCAGTTCAAGCACTTATCACCTTGGTGAATGAAAAAGTCAGGATGGAGATTATCAGGATCTGGGGCTTTGCCTGTTTTAAGTGATGCGATTGCAGTGCAAAGTTCTTCTGCAGTAAATTTACCATACAAGTCGGCGTCAACTGACATGGAGTTCCATTCTGCTTTACGTTGACGGATTACTGACCTTGTAAACTCTTTATTGGGCTGAGGAAATTTTCCGTTCTTGAGAAGACATGTAACAACCGCATTTTGGCTGATGGAAATTGGATTTGGTGAGATGTTCCTCTTTCCAGTAAGCTTGTTTATAGTAGACCAAGCTTTTCTGCAGAAATGTCTTTGACCGTCGAAATCCACTTTGCTTTGCGCTGATTATTTATGTGTTCTATGAGTTTGTTAGCGGTGTCCCTTTTCTTATCAGGGCTAGTTGCCTTTTCATTATCCTTTGCTAGGTTATTGCACATTTCATACCATACTGGTATATACGGAGATCTAAAACCTCCAGATGTTTTTGCTACATCAATTTAGCTTCTTTGGAAGGCAGTGTAAGCGATGTTAATATTTGTATCAGGAGATGGGAGAATGTTACACATTTTCTCACTTTCTCACTTAAACTTATCCCAGTCCGCTTTTTTGAAGCTCTATCTTGGTATTGAAGTAGATGGAGTATACTCTAGCAGAGCCATGTGTGTAATGATAATTGGGCGGTGCTGTGACTTAGGGAAGTTCTCTCCGACTTTATGTGCAGGATGTGGGACAAGGCTAGTAGCGCACGTTGAGTAGAAAGTTAAATCTGAATTGGTGTATGTATTCCAGACATCTGAGTGGAATGTTTTTGATTCTGTTGGGTCGTAGAGTAGGTTGAGGGCATTGTTGCTAGCTCATTTGTGGAGATCTGTGCAATCAGGATTATTGTTTAGATATCCCCATGATTTGTGGTGCGAGTTAAAATCACCTGAGTAGAGTGTGTGGTGCCTGTAAACAGGCGGTTGCATAAAACTTCCATTTGGAGGTTAAGAAAGCTAAGTGAAGGTAGATCATTGTCATCGATAAGAGCAGAAAGAGCAGGCTTAACTTAGAACACAAAGCAACAAATTTTGCTCAGAGAAAGTTGTTTGGCAATTAGCATAATTTTCCTGATCAATTTTAGCACTGATTTTGAAAATGCAGTTCGTTTTTGTCCATAGCAGCAAGATCATTTTTACATACTTGTCCGATTGTTGAAACTGGTAATAATGAATAGGCACAAATGGTTCAAAAACTTCTTCATACTTCAATTCTTTTTAACTACATTACAAAACGTTTAAAGCAATAAAAGGGTACGCATTAATAAAGTCAGTTTCCTACGGAGATTGGAAAATTTTACGTTTTCTGGACTGTCTAGAATTCTCTAAATTTTGGATATCTCTCTTAAGCTCTAATAACAGCCAGAAATTAGGTGTATACTAGTGACCCTGATAACAAATGTCTCATCTTAAATGGTCGAAATTATACTAGGAAATGAACAAGGAAGAGCAAGCTCAATGGTCTCTGCTTATACAGTCGAAGTTGTAGCATGAAACAAACAAGAAAGGGCAATGTCAAAGGTCCCATTATAAATGGTCGAATTTGTAGTATTAAAGAAACAGGGAAGGGAAAACTCAAAGGTCTTCCCATAAATAATCGAATGTACAGTAGGAAATATACAGAAAAGGGCAACCTCAAAGGTCTCTGCTTAAATGGTCTAATTTACAGTAAGAAACAGAGAAGGAAGGGCAATCTTAAAGGTCTCTGCTTAAATGGTCTAATTTATAAAAGGCAACACAGATGTCAATAATTGTACAAGGAAACAAAAAGCGAAGGGTAACCTCAAAGCTCTCTCTTTTAATGTTGGAATTAATAGTGGGAAATAAACAGGGAACAGCAACTTTAAAAGTCTTCCCTTAAATGGGCGTATTTGAAATAGGAGACAAAAAGGGAGGGCAACCTTAAATTTATTTCGTTAAATGGTCGAATTTATAGCAGGAAGTAAACAGAAAAAGGCAAACTCTACTTAAATTCTCGAATAAATAGCAAGAAACAAAGAGGGAAAGGCATCCTCAGAGGCCTCATCCTAAATAGTCAAACTTTTTACCAGCAGATAAACAGTTAAGAGAAACCTGGAAGGTCAAAGCTTAAATAGTCGAATTTACAGAAGGAAACACAGAGAAAAGGGCAATCCCAGAGGTGTCCTCTTAAATTGATGAATTTGTAGTAGGAAATAAAAAGTTAAGAGCAACCTCAAAGGTCTTTGCTTGAATGGTCGAATCAATAGTAGAAAACAAAAATGGAAAGGCAATTGAATGGTCAAACTTATAATAGGAAATAAACAGGGTTGAGCAGCCTCAAAGGTCATCTCTTAAATGATTCAATTTACAGTAGGAAATTAACGGGGAAGGGCAACCTCAAAGGTCATTGCTTAAATAGTCGAATATATAGCAGGAAATAAACAGAGAAATGCAAGCTTCACTTAATAGTCAAATTAATAGTAGGAAATCAACAAGGAGGACAAATTCAAAGGTCCACCCTTAAATAGCAGAATTTTCAGTAGGAAACACACAGGTAAAGGCAACCTTAAAGGTGTCTGCTTAAAGGTTCGTACTAATACTAGGAGATAATCAGGGAACAGCAGCCTTAAACGTCTTCCCTTAAATGGACGTATTTGTAGTAGGAGATAAACAGGGAAGGGCAACCTTAAATTTATTTCGTTAAATGGTCGAATTTATAGCAGGAAAAAAAACCTAAGAAGTGCAAGCTTCACTTAATAGTCAAATTAATAGTAGGAAATCAACAAGGAGGACAAATTCAAAGGTCCACCCTTAAATAGCAGAATTTTCAGTAGGAAACACACAGGTAAGGTCAACCTCGGGGCTTTCTCCTTAAATGTTCCAATTAATAGAAGGAAATAAACAGGGAACAACACTTTTAAAAGTGCTCCTTTAAACGGTCCAATTCATAGCAGGTAAAAACCGAGAAGGGCAAGCTTCACTTAGAGACAATCTTCACTTAGATTGTCGAATTGTCATTAGGAAACAAACAGGGAAAGGCAACCTCAAATGTCTCCCATAAAATTGTCAAATTTGTAGTAGGAAATAAAAAGTTAAGAGCAACCTCAAAGGTCTCTGCTTGAATTGTCGAATTAATAGTAGGAAGCAAAAATGGAAGAGCAACCTCAAAAGTCTCTGATTGCATAATCAAACTTATAAAAGGGAATAAACAGGGTTCAGCAGCCTCAAATGTCTCTCTTTAAAGGAGAGCAAATTCAAAGGTCAAAAGTCTATAGGACATTATAAAGCTCTTACATATATTTTAGGGGAATTGCCCTTCCCGATCTTTTTTCTACTACTTATTTGACAATTTAAGGGTACAAATTTGACGTTGCCCTTTACTGTTTATTTCCTACTGGAAATTCGACCACGTAAGGGGAGATCATTGAAGTTTTCTTCCCTTTTTTCCTACTGTAAATTGGACTATTTGAGGGCAGACCTTTGAGGTTTCACTTCCCCTTTTATTTCCTACTATAAATTAAACCATTTATGCAGAGACCTTTNAGGAAACACACAGGTAAAGGCAACCTTAAAGGTGTCTGCTTAAAGGTTCGAACTAATACTAGGAGATAATCAGGGAACAGCAGCCTTAAACGTCTTCCCTTAAATGGACGTATTTGTAGTAGGAGATAAACAGGGAAGGGCAACCTTAAATTTATTTCGTTAAATGGTCGAATTTATAGCAGGAAAAAAAACCTAAGAAGTGCAAGCTTCACTTAATAGTCAAATTAATAGTAGGAAATCAACAAGGAGGACAAATTCAAAGGTCCACCCTTAAATAGCAGAATTTTCAGTAGGAAACACACAGGTAAGGTCAACCTCGGGGCTTTCTCCTTAAATGTTCCAATTAATAGAAGGAAATAAACAGGGAACAACACTTTTAAAAGTGCTCCTTTAAACGGTCCAATTCATAGCAGGTAAAAACCGAGAAGGGCAAGCTTCACTTAGAGACAATCTTCACTTAGATTGTCGAATTGTCATTAGGAAACAAACAGGGAAAGGCAACCTCAAATGTCTCCCATAAAATTGTCAAATTTGTAGTAGGAAATAAAAAGTTAAGAGCAACCTCAAAGGTCTCTGCTTGAATTTTCGAATTAATAGTAGGAAGCAAAAATGGAAGAGCAACCTCAAAAGTCTCTGATTGCATAATCAAACTTATAAAAGGAAATAAACAGGGTTCAGCAGCCTCAAATGTCTCTCTTTAAAGGAGAGCAAATTCAAAGGTCAAAAGTCTATAGGACATTATAAAGCTCTTACATATATTTTAGGGGAATTGCCCTTCCCGATCTTTTTTCTACTACTTATTTGACAATTTAAGGGTACAAATTTGACGTTGCCCTTTACTGTTTATTTCCTACTGGAAATTCGACCACGTAAGGGGAGATCATTGAAGTTTTCTTCCCTTTTTTCCTACTGTAAATTGGACTATTTGAGGGCAGACCTTTGAGGTTTCACTTCCCCTTTTATTTCCTACTATAAATTAAACCATTTATGCAGAGACCTTTGAGGTTGCCGTTACCAGTATACTTCCTGGTATCAATTTCACAATTTAAGTGGAAGCATTTGAAGCTGCCCTTCCTTGTCTATTTCCTACTTTAAATTTGACCATTTACTGAAGGAACATTGAGGTTCATTTCCTTATCTATTCCCTACTGTAAAGTAGACTATTTAAGCGCAGACGTTTGAGGTTTCACTTCCCCTTTTATTTCCTACTGTACATTTGACCATTTAAGGGAAGATTGCCCTTCGTTGTTTATTCCTCGACATTTTGCCAATTACACTGGTAAACAAATAAAAAAAATTTTCTCTGGCATGGAATTTGAGAACAGTTTTAGACTAATTTGAGGGTGCTAAATTCAAATCTGATCTTAGATTTTCTCCACCACATCAAGTTTTTTCGCTATACATATTTTTTTTTCATGAATTTTTAAGAAAATAATAATATCCTATCAAATAGTGTAGCAAAAAAGGCCGGATTATATAGTTCATGTTGGTAAATTTACTTTTCATTGAGTCTCCCAATAAACTGAAGAAAATTTTTGTTTTCTTAGAACATGCACAACATAACCATTTTTTCTGATACGAAAGTAACCAAACAGATTTCAACTTACACGACACTCGTTAGCGGGTAGTGTTTTTTTATTGGTTTTATCACTAAATTTAGTTATTTATTGTTATTATTCTGCTGCTTTTTTGTGAAACAATGGCGTAGATGTTGAAGGTTGGGTAGAAATTCAAGGAACAACTCAGGAAGCTAATAACTTTTTTCTTGTCTGCAGGATGTGTTACTGACCTAACAATGGCCTCTAAATCTCACAGACGACAGTGCTCAAGTTGTCCAAATGTATTTTGCTACATCTGTGGGAGCTTTACTTTGAAGAATCAGAGGTGCAACATTACTGACTTTGTGAAGAATGTGTACTTGGCTTACTTCGAAGAACCACTTGGAGACCCTTTGTAAGAAAAATCGTGTTGAACAGTGTTATGAATTCGATCATTCAAAGGGAACTTGCACTTACCTGTTTTCTTGGATGGAGATCTTTGATGTTGCCCTTCCCTGTTTGTATTCTAATGTCGATCATTTAAGGGAAGATAACTCTTCCCTGCTTATTTCTACTTAAAAATTCGACCATTTAAGGTAAGACTTTTGAAGTTCCCTTTCCTGTTTATTCCTTACGCTAAATTTGACCATTTAAGAGTGGACGTATTAGGTTGCCCTTCCCCGTTTATTTTCTACTATAAATTTCAACATTTAAGGGACGATCTTTGAGGTTCCCTTCCTTGTTTATTTCCTACTACAAATTCGACCATTTAGGGGGCGCTTATCCTTCCCTGTTTATTTCCTAGGATAAATTTCGACCCATTAAGGACAGCTTGCATTTCCGCGTGTTTTTCCTACTATAAATTCGACCATTTGGACAGCTTGCACTCCCCCGTTTGAAAAACACAATTAAAGGCAATCTCCTTTGAGGTTGTCTTTCCTTGTGTTTTTTTCTTGCTACAAATACGAACAGTTAAGGGGAGACCTTTGAAGTTGCTTTTTCTTGTTTATTTCCTACAATAAATACGACCATTTTGACCATTTTAGGGAAGCTTGCCCTTACCGGGTTTTTTTTCTACCACAAATTCGACTATTTAAAAGGAGCTTGCCCAAATATTCTAGTAGGAAATAAACAGGAAAGGGCAAGCTCGAAGGTCCACATCTAAATGGTCCAATTTGCAGTAGGAAAAAACAGGAAAGGAGAACGTCAAAGGTCTCCCCTGAATTGGTAAAATTTACTGTAAGAAAAAAAACAGGGGAGGTCAAGCTTCACTAAAATTGTAAAATTAATGGTAAAAATCAATCAGGAAAGGGCAATCTGAAAGGTCTCATCTGAAATGGAATTGTTTTGTGGGAAACAAACAGGAAAGGGGAAGCTCAAAAGTCTCTCCTTAAAGGGTCGCAGTTATAGTAAGAGATAGCAGGGAAGAATAATCGCATAGGTCTCCCCTGAAAAAGTCAATTTATAAAAGGATAAAACATGGAAAGGCAAGCTCTCCTTAAATGTTCGAACTTTTAGAAGGAAACAAAAAATAAAATTCAACCCCAAATGTCTCCCCTTAAATTGTCGTATCAGGTTTAATTGTCTTATTTATAGTACAAAATAAACAGGCAAGAGCAAACTCAAAGGTCTTCTCGTAAATGGTGAAATAGGAAACGATCAAAGAAATGCAACAACAAAGGTCTCTGTTTAAATGGTCGAATTTATACTAGGAAATAAACAGGGAAGTGCAGCCTCAAAGGTCTCTCCTTAAATGGTCAAATTTGTAATAGGAAAACAAATTTAAGGGGAAGCTTCCCTTAAATGGTCGAATTTGTAGTAGGAAATAAACAGAAGATGGGCATGCTCCTCTTAAATAGTTGAGGTTATAGTAGGGGGGGAAAGTAAAGGGCAACCTCGAAGTCTCACCTTAAATCGTCAAATTTATCGTAGAAAATAAACTTGGAAGGGCAAACTCAAAGGTCCCCCCTTAAATTGTCAAACTTTTAGTCTTAAAAAAATAGGGAAGGGCAAGCTCAAAGTCTTCCCTTAAATGGTCGAATTTGTAGTAGGAAACAAAGAGGGAAGGGCAACCTCATAGATCTCTTCTTAATTGGTCAAATTTGTAGTAGGAAATAAACAGGGAAGTGCAAGGTTTCATTAAATTGCGGAATTAATAGCTGGAAACACACAGGCAACCTCAAAAGTCTTCTCTCGTATGTATGTATATATATATATATATATATATATTGTTAGCGTAATGCAATGGTCACTGCGCATGCGTGGTCTGACAGCTTCCCACAATAACTCTTTAAGCTGTGTTTGCTCCGGCAACATGGCCAGAGAGTTATGTCTTAGAAGCTCTGTGCTGCACTGATGAGCCCACAAAGGGCGAAACAGTACTGTCTGCAGATTGAGTAT
>RDPX01000143.1:511583-529507 GCA_003991215.1 Morbakka virulenta
ATCATAGTATAGATAACAAGGCCAGCCTAGGTTTTGAAATGCTCATTTATGCTGCCGTTGTTATTCGTATTTGTTTTGACACGTGCATATCCTTTTTATTATCCCAGTGAACAGAGAAAAGCCACGGAAACTATGATGAAGATCATAGTACAGATAACAAGGCCAGCCTAGGTTTTGAAATGCTCATTTATGCTGCCGTTGTTATTCGTATTTGTTTTGGCACGTGTATATCCTTTTTATTATCCCAGTAAACAGAGAAAAGCCACGGAAACTATGATGAAGATCATAGTATAGATAACAAGGCCAGCCTAGGTTTTGAAATGCTCATTTATGCTGCCGTTGTTATTCGCATTTGTTTTGGCACGTGAATATCCTTTTTATTATCCCAGGAAACAAAAAGTAGACATTGTAATTTCGTTACTGTCAATTTTCTTAGAAAACCTTTTGCACAATCAGCTCAAGAAAATATGCTTCTAATTGGACAACACTAATTTCAGTGCTACCTTTCTTTGTACCGATGTAAGGATTACTGCAGCAAGAAAAGTAAGCGGAAAAGGTGTCCAAAGAAGGTACAAGCCTGAATAAATTATCAAATTTTAGATTTTCGTGGACTATGATTTAAAATTCCTCTTAAAAACACTCTTAGCGTTGGAATTTCTTTTGAGTCTGTTTTCTGTTAGAGCAACCACAGACAATAAAAAACACAAATACATCCTTTTTCATCTCTACTGCTCTTTTACTTAACATAGGTAAAGCTAATATGGCATTCCTGGTGTCAGAATCCTCCCCGAAATTAGACTGCTCTTTTCCAACCTCTAATTTTGTTCTGCTCCGTGCTCTCATGAGTATAATTTTTAGAATGACTTTATTGACGTGGCTGATAAGGCTAATTGTCCTATGTTGCTCACACTCCACAGGACCTGGATTCTCTTGAAAGGGCAATAATAAGAACTTGAAAAAATCTTTAGGAAATTTATCTTCCTATATCCTATATCTTTTTTATAACCCCTGCTAGATTTTCAACACCAAATTTCTCCAGTGTTTTTATCATCTCAGTGGCCACACCACCTGACCTTGCTATTTTATTTGTACGCATCATTGTGTTGTTGTTCTTGTTTATTCCCACGTTACTGTTTTATAGTAAGTATTCTATTTGTTTTCTGTGTGCAAGAATGTTTCTTCATTTTTATAAAGTCAATTTTTGGTAATTGCACATCTATTTAGATTTACTCGACTTTGTTGTTTTCCTTTGATGCTGGTGACTGTTTTGCAGAACTTGATGGGTTCTTTAAGTTCTTTGTTTGGTACCATCTTTGAAAATCTCTGTCAGAGAGTCAGGATAATCTTCTTGGTGGCTTAGCATTGAATGAGATGTTTATTACTTTCTGGATTTTGTTAAAAGAAGGTACAAAGAAGGTTTTCATGATGAGGCAAGTCCTTGAAGCTCCCTTTTGCATTGTTCAGGTTAAGTTTTATTTTCACAAATTTTTCGCCTTCTTTGAATTCCAGCTCATCTAGTTATTTCTGTTCCTGCTAAAATTCTGGTGAACAGAATCTTAGTTTGTTATGATGTTGGAATTCATTGTTAGATTTTTCTTAAAAGAAAAATCTATAGTCATTAGCGCACCGACAGCTACATGTGCTGTCGGTGCGCTAATGACGTTAGTTTTGTTACTTAAAACTAATCTTTAAAAAGTTACTCTATTTGATATAGTGAATTATAATTTTTATAAAAATGCGTAAAAAATACCTCCTCAAATGTATGCGTGTGTTGGGCGATTGAGACAAAAGGAGAAAAAACACGTAAGATATGTGAAGGCTGGAAAGTATGCAGGGAATGAGATTAGTGTGGAATTCGTTGACTAAGAACAATGCATCAATCAACTGCAGTGGAAGTATTGTCTCATCACATTATGTGGAAAAGGTAGGAGTGAGGCTGATATACTGATGCTGTACACAATTAACAGGAACGCCAAGGTTGGTGTCGATACCTTAGCAGTAGGAACTGAAGAGGTTAAAATAGAGGAGATTGTAAAGTTGGGTAGACTGTGGGGACTTACACTAGTCTGTTTTCAAACTAGTCTGTTTCCAAACAGACCATATAAATAAATATGGAAGACAAAAAAGAAGTTTGGAAAACCTAATTCTGGACAGTCTGATCTTTGTGTATGATACGGCAGAAATGGGAAGATGGTGTGTGGTCAACAATATGATAAACACACGATACAAATACTTTGGAAAGAAGAAAAGGGACACTTGCTCCCAAAAGAAATCTAATCTCATGAAAATCCACAGTGCAAAATTGAAGAGACATGAAGCTAAGAGAAAAAAAGTTGGTAATCAAAAGAAGGGAATTATGAGAAATGGATAACTACAAATCAAATATCTCGGTGACATCATCCAAAAGAATAACAAGAAAGAAAAAGCCATGGAGATCAGACTGCTTCTGTTTGAGAAAATAATCCTGCCAACAATCTTAAGCAACACAGAAGCATGGGTGAATCTACTGAAGACAGAAAAAAAAGATTTCTGGATTAAAAGTGTACAACACCCTACAGGGTTTACTGGTTGAAGCAGGAAAAAAAGACTGGATGAAAGTAAGCTTATGTACTATGGCAAGCTAGCAACCAATAAAGTTTCCAGACAAACAGAATTGGTAATGGATGAGTGTCTCAAAGAGTTCAGCAGTCACTCATGGAAGGAAGAAATTTGAAGTTTGATAGAAAAATATGTAATATTCTCAGCTAACGTAGACACCAAAATAAAACAAAAATAAACTTAAGAAGTAAGATCAAATATAAAATGTTTCATCGATTTATGTTCCTCCAGTCCATCGTATTAAGCAAACTATTGCTGCCAAATCATAAAAACAGCACAACGACAATTTTCCAAACATATTTTTCGGACTCGGGCCATGCTCTAAGGTCATTTTGAAAACAATTAAAGTGCCAGGAAAATAATACAGCCTTCATATTCAAAAACGCATTCTCAAAACAAATTTATAGTTTGTTTTTTTCAATCTAATTTTTTTTTTTTTTTTTTTTTTTTTTTTTAGTTTTAACGTCATTTCCTTCCAGCAATTCAGCAATTAGGGCTTAGACGGTGCCCTTCAGAGGGACTTTGATTTGACAGTGAGAAATTTCTGGCCGAATGCCCTTCCTGACGCCAACCAATGACTTTTTTCCTTGTAATGCTCCAAATTCTCCTCGCTAGCTCGGGGAATCGAACCCGGAACCTCTTGGTTACTGTGCAACTGCACTATCCATTAAGCCACGGCTCCTCGTTTTTTTCAATCTATGATACGTCTATTCCAGTTTAGCATCAAGAAAAGGCTGGTTTGGCCAGGTATTTTACCTGAAAAAACACTTTGATATTTTAAACGGCAAAAGAACTTGAAAAACTATGTAAAACAATATTTAGTAACAGTGAGTTTAGACGAAGATAAACTCCTTAGTATTGCCGAAGTTTCCTGAGGTTGTAAGAAAATTTAACAATAGCCATTGCTCAAATTAAAGACGACTTATTCAAGGACAAGAACATTTTAAATTCAAGCAAAATGCTTGTTGATTCCTTGATACGCTCAAAGCTAAAGAAGCTCTTAGATGAAGGTGACATCAGTGAAAGAGATCTTGACATTTTTTACAATTCTGTCCGTGATTTTCGCTCCACTGCTTCTAGTTACGCCATTGACAACTTCGACTTACAGGATAAGGATTTTGCAGCACTCGCGCTTCTTGAATTTTTGCAATTAAAAAACTGCACTTTCCAAAGTCTTCTATTCGTTGCTGAGAAGTTAAAATCGTACCCTGTTTTTCCGATAAAGGCAGAATTTCTTTTCCTTCAGTCCACTGCGTTAGATCATACGTCAGACGAAGCTTTAAAAGAAGCCGCCAACCACTATGACGATGAAGACCATACAGTTGTTTACTGGATCACTACTTTTTGGTACCATCTGTCGATTCAAAAATTTTCAGATGCTAATCGATCGAAATTTCATAACCTGTTGAAGAAGACTCCTTTTTTTCAGGTGTTAAAAAAATTAGCCCCTGCTGCGTCCGTCTTTAGAATTAAATGGTACTCTTTCAAGTATTCTAACCTTCCAGTTGAAACGACCAGTTGGAGAAAAATGCTATCAGTACAAGCAGTCGGATAAAGTAGTAACGATTTCCAAGAAAATCACTCAAGAATATGACAAGGAACATTAAAGTACAAACACGAGGACACACACGAATGGTGACTTGCTTTGAATGGTTTCTCCAGTGCGTACAAAATGCTATCATGTGTTGTCTAAGTTAAATCTCTCATAACTTACGATTTTTTTCTATATTTTATCTTATAAGCCAGTGTTTCATTGATAAAAAACAGAGCAATTCCTAGTACAATGAAGTGTCTCTCCAAAGATATTCCATTTTCCTTTTTCAATACTTCAATGCTTGCTTCTTTTCTCCTTTGACCTTATAGTACAGAAAGAACTCTATGGGGACTAGTATACTATTCGTTCCTGCCGAAGGCGGGTGGAAACGGTGGTCTGAAGGTCTATCAGAACTTTGACTATTGAAGTCTCTACCCTGGTGAATACACAAACAAGTATCTACGGTGGAGATACACAAGGAAGAGTCAGTGTTTCCAGCCTTCATACATCAATTTAGTGTCAAGTTACGTACACGATAATTATAATCGCTAATTATGCCACGAGAGAATTGTCCTTCAGAATATAAAGTGGGACATTGCTGGTATTTTAAAAATTCTTTTATCTCAGATTACACATGGAAAATAGAATTTTAGCTAATCCTATGACCCTGATTTTTAACATAGGCCCATCTGCACCAGCCATGATGGCACCTTTCGGAGACACTAAATACATAACAGAATTTCACTCAATTTCAAGTTGAAAAGTTGACAGGTCTGCATCTAGATACTTTCTGTATTCTTACAACTGATACATAAACAGTTGGACAATGGTTCATCTCTTCTTCCCTTCACATTGACTTCTAATATTGATGGTGACCTTTCAAAAGTAGAGGATCTCAAGTACCTCAGGTCCACCATTGAGCAAAGTAGAGATTGTGCTAAAGAAGCGAAGAAAAGAATCCAGGCAGGGTGGAGCAGCTTGCAGAACACAGCTGAAATCTTATGTGACAAAAAAATTACCCGTCAAGGTCAAAGAGAAGCTGCACAAAACCGTGGTAAGGCCTGCCATATTATACGGACTGGAGACAGCCCCTCTAACCAAGAATCTTGAGACAAAGATACAAACGGTAGAAATGCGTATGCTTAGGTGGTTTTTTGGAGCTTCAAGAAAATACGTAATCAGAAACGAAAGGATAAGGTATAGGGTCGAGGTCTATAACATCACAAGAAAGTAGACAGAGGCACATGTGCAAAGGACGGAGGAGGAACACATTCCTAAACGAGTGCTTAACATAGACTTACTTGGCAGGAGAAAACAGGAAAAGCCAAGGAGAAGATGAAGGGATTTTGTGGAAGATGACATGAAAAAGATTGGGTTGACCGGGGAAGTTGCACCGGACCGACACAATTCGCTGTGGCCCCGCCTGATGGGAAACTCCGGAAGAAGAATTGACTTTCTGATATTGATAGCTGAAGGTACCTCAGATTTCAAAATCTAAAAGACCTCAAATGGTTCTGGAATACTTGACATTGCTTCCCTTACATTGTGAAAAAGATCACCCACCTGTTCGATACAATTCTTCCAAACATCACTTTCAACAAGCCCAGTTCTATCCTCACACAAAATTTGAGTTTTTCGGGAAGAAAAATAGTCTCGTTTTCACTTCTCTTTTTGCAAACTCGTGTTGACACGACAATTTTGTTTTGCTGGTAGTCCAGTGATGAAACAAAAATAAACGTTTTGATTGATATTTATGTTTTTTAAAGTTTGTCAGCTGGCTAAAGAAGGTAGAAAACAACATTTACGTAGTCTTATTTTCATTATAAGGATCTCAAGCTTGTAGAAGTAAAATAAAATGCAGAATTTGACTGAAAAGGGGCCGCCTAAACCATTGACAGTAGAAGAAATATTAGAAGACCTTGCTGGATGCAGTTCAGATGACATCCTTTTCCAGACAGATGCTAATCAAGGTAAGAAAAAATAATTAAGGAGAAATTCAAATGGAAGAGGAAATTCAATTACGTTCAATTAGGTTTTTTATGCTAGCAACAATGTTTAACATTTTACCCAAGCCAGATTTGCCAACCCTTGGCTAATAGAAATCTGGAGATTTAAAAAAAAGACATCTTGATATTGTACAAAATGTCTCAAACATTGTTTTAATAGACTTATTACCAATTTAATTACCTTCGATATAGAAATGTCAATTCTGGCCCCTATTATATCTGTATCTGTCATGTACATTGCTACATGCAGGAATCTGGCATCGACGCAACGGAGTCGCGAGAATGTGCTGTTTTTGCATCCTTCAACATCTTTTCATCAGGCACTCAAGAATGGCATAACACTTGATTCCGAATTTGAATACGCCATGGACAGAATGCTGGAGGAAGCGCCATCTAGATTCATTGATGACCGAGATTCGGTTTTATTCTTCCTAGCAAAGCTAAATAATCGTTCATACAGCATTACTCCGAAGAAGGATAACATCTACTTCAGGAACACAAATACTAAAAATGCTGAGTGCCGGTACCGGGAAGTTTAAGGTTGGCAGTGTACTACCACAGAACCTCCACTCTATAATGAAACACTGTCAAATCATTCTCAGGCTCACAGTCAACTGCTTTTGCTTCTTTTCATGCTGATTGGCCAATGTCATTAGCAGTTAAGGTCTAATGTTCAGAAAATTCATCAAATAAATTATGTTGAGGTACATCAAACATCATCATCATCATATTCGGTTTAACGTCCGTTTTACATGCTAGCATGTGTTGGACGATTTCTTGAAATTGACTTCCAAGTTATCCTATCCTTCACCAGGTCTCTGCTGACACCTTTTTCTTTCAGATCCATCCTTATCACTTCCTCCCATGTTTTCTTTGGTCTTCCTCTGCCAGTGGTTCCTGTCACCTTGATTGTTCTGCATCTACTTGTCCAAGCATTCTTGTCCATTCTCTCCACATGACCAAACCAACGAAGTCTCCTCTTCTGCATACAGCTGCCAATACTGTCCAGATTCAATCTCCTTCTGAGTTCATTAGAACTGAGCCTGTCCTTTAGACTTACGTTGCACATCCATCTTATCATTCTCATGTCATTCCGCTCCATGCGGCTGACATCTTCAGCTTTCACTGGCCAAGTTTCACTGCCATACATCATTGTGCTACGTACACATGCCTGGTAGACTCTACCTTTGGTAGGTAATGGCAGAGCTCTGCTGGTTAACAATGGCATCAGCTCCCTGAACTTACTCCATCCACTGTTAACCCTTGCTGTAACACTTGCACCAGCTCCCCCCTCAGCTCCAAGGGTGTCACCAAGGTAGCAAAACTTCTGGACAACCTCAATATCCTCACCCTCCAAATGCACTTTATGTAGGTCTAAGTCACAGGTTGCCTCTCCTTCTTTGCACCTCTTGCAGCTAAAACGGTTAGTTTCTGTCAGTTTGCCCTTTATTCCACTGCACCGTTTATGTACCCAGTGCTTGCAAGTACCACAATAGATTGAGTTGCTCCCAACTCCCTTCCCACAGACTGAACAGGGAAACTTTCCTTTCTCCAATGGCTTTCCTAAATTGCAACCACTGACCATCACTTTTGTCTTTCCCATGTTCACTCTCAAACCTTTACCTTCCAAACCCTTCTTCCAAGTCTCTAACTTAGCAAGTAGACCATCCAATGTCTCACAGGAGAGAACCAGGTCATCTGCATATAGCAATTCCTCTGGGCAACCCTTTCGAAACTCTCTTGACAGTGCTTCCAAAACACAAATAAAAAGCAGTGGACTTATTACAGATCCCTGATGAACTCCAACACCCACACCAAAACTCTCAGTATAGGAACTGTTGACCCTTACCCGACTTTTAGCATTTCTGTACATTGCCTGAACAACCTTAATCAGCCATTCACTTACTCCTAGTTTCCGTAAAGCCCACCAAACAACTTCTCTTGGCACTCTGTCAAAGGCTTTTTCCAAATCCACAAAGGCAAAGTACAGCTTCTTGTTCTTCCCAAGGTACTTCTCTTGCATTTGTCTAAGGATAAAAATGGCATCAATAGTTCCTCGTCCAGGCATAAAACCAAATTGCATGTTATCAATGTTTATTTCAATTCTAATTTGTTTTTCCATAACTCTTTCAACAACTTTCAGGACTTGGTCCATTAACTTTAATCCTCTGTAATTATCTCTTTCTAGAGCTTCTCCTTTTCCTTTGTAACAATTGATAATTGTACTTATTTCCCAGTCCTCAGGAATGACACCATCTCTTATGATCTGATTTGTTAGATCAGTGATCATCTCTATACTTCTTTCACCTGCAGCTTTGACCATCTCTGCCACAATTCCTGAAGGACCAGCTGCTTTGCCTTTCTTCATTTTCTTTACAGCTTCCCTCACCATTTCTTTCTCAATGAAAATGGCTGGTCCAGATACTGTTTCTACCTTTCCAAGATTTTCTCTATCCCAAGAAAACTCTGTGTTCAACAATCTCTCATAATAGCACTTCCAGGCATTCTTCTTTTCAAGTTCACTTGTTGCAAGTTCTCCATCATCATTCCTGATACACTTTTCTCCAATGATATCCTGATTAGTCTTGATCATCTGCTTAGCTATCTTGAATACTTCATTCTTCTGGTCATCTCTACACATTATGTCTGGAAACCTTCTTTTCTCGGCATCCATCTTTGCTTTGTAGATTGCTTGCCTAGCTACTCTCTTGGCCTCCAGATACCTTTCTTTGTTAACTAACCCCTTTTTCCATTGACTCCACAGCCTTCTCTTCTCTTTCACATAATTTTCAACAGAAGTATTCCACCACCATGTCACTCTATGACGTGGAGGCCCTTTTGTCCAGCCACAGACTTGGTCTGTGGCTTTTAAAAGTGTATCCTTGATCTTCTCCCATTGCTCTTCTACACTTTGTAGGTCTTTTCCTGGACTAGCACCCACAATTCCATTCACTTGATCTTCAAAGGCCTGCTTTACTTGTCCATCATTTAGTCTCCACACCTTTCTCCTTGGGATATACTTTCTTTTCACTTTATGTACTTTCTTAATCCTGAAGTCACAAATTACTGGCTTATGCTGGGTCACAAATTCTTCACCGGGTATCACTTTTACATCTTGCAAATACTTCCTGTCTTTTGTCTTTACCAAAATGTAGTCCACTTGAGTCATAGCTGTCCCAGACTCATAGGTTACCAGATGGCTATCCCTTTTCTTAAAAATAGTATTCGCCACCAACATGTCCATGGCAAGTCCAAACTCTAGAATTCTTTCACCCTCCTTATTTCGGTCACCATATCCATTTCCTCCATGGACTCCCTCAAACCCAGATGCTGTTCTTCCAACATGGCCATTTAGATCACCTGCAATAGCAACAATTTCTTTCTCTGCCAGCTTACCAGTGACTGCAATGGGACTGTCATAGAATTCATCCTTGACTTCTTCACTTAAGCCACATTGTGGTGCATACACTGATATTGCTGTGAAGATTGTCTCACCTATCATCAGTTTAATCAGCATAATTCGATCATTTATGCGTTTGACATCAATTACCTTGTCTATCCATTTCTCTGCAACAAAGATATCTACACCACCTGTGCCTTTTCCATTACCAATCCAAAACAGCTTGTATGTTGCCTTTTTCCCTTCTATCATTCTTACAAATTTCCCTCTCCATCGTGTTTCTTGGATGCAGCACAAATCAATGTGTCTTTGCTCCAGAAACTCTGCTACTTCACCACATCTACCTCTCAAACTTCCCACATTCAGACTACAGAGTCTGAAGCTTGTCATCAAACGACATTAGAAAACCTATTCTAAAAGTATTCCATACATTCCCATTTGCTTTTATCCTTTATAGTACATCAATTCATCAGGCACTTGCAATTAGCTATCAGTTAAAAGAAATTTCTTTTCCATAGAGAGCATTGTGGATTTGAAATAGTGATGTACTGTACTGGAAGATCTCATCCTTATCCACAAGCTTGAATAGTGTTGATTTGGCAAGTCCATCCAAAAAGATACTCCTGCATGGCTATAAGACTTATAATCCTCAATGTTTATTTCTTTAATGTGAGAATAGTAGTTAGGTTACATCATTTCTGAAAAGAACAAGTTTGTTTGTTTCTATTTGTTCATTTAAATTTGTTTTTTAAGGCCAATCACTGCTGCTTAAAGATTCATGTGGATTCTTGTATTTGGGGGAGCTGATGATAAACTTTTCCATTTAAACTTGTGGTCAACATTTCTTCTGTAGAATGCTGTTTCAGAACTCTCATTTGGGTGGGGTGTTTGTGGCAGTTTGAGTTCATGTCAATGGACTAGTACATTTCACTTTGTTTCACCAATGTACAGTGCATCACAAACACATACTCCTTCCTTCATAAATTTTACATAAGGGGCATGGATTTTTGTCATTGAGTGGAAAGAGATGTCTTTTTTTTTTAATGTTATGGTGATTTCAAATTTATTAACTGTCTGAACATGACACAAGATCATTCTGTTGCATTTTCATTGTTTTGACAGTGTTGAATGCCTGTACAAATTAGGTGGGATCATGTGAACACTTTTGCAAATATACTTTAAAGTGTTTGTGTTTTTTATTATACTTAACTAATTTACCCATGGCAGAACCATTTTACACAATTCATAAGGTTTCACTTACTTTGGATCTTACCAGTAGACAGCAAAATTGGGTAGATTTGAGTAGGATATATGGATAGATATAATTAAATATATTAAGATATAATAGGATATTATATAATTTATTCTTTTTGGTCAAAATGACAAAATAGTGCTATTGTTTTTTAAACATACATTTCTTGTGTTATTATCTCATCTGTAATGCGTAAAAGAGGGTAAGCATAACAAGCAATACCAAAGACATGGCAGAGCTTCAAAGCTGAAGTTGTTTAATGTATCATTTTGAACTTTTATTACTCCAAACATAGCACTTCTGATCATCAAGTTTCTTTTAATTTTTCAAAATTATCTGACTCATTTCCCTTGTATATTTACTTATTTTTTATTTTATCCATTTCTAATTGTTCCCTGTGTCTTTGTACTACTCACAGAAAGCTACACTTTTCCAAGGTATTACTCTCTGCTGTCACATTTCTTATCTCTTGAGGAAGGTTTACCACCATGGTATTCTGTCCTTAATTATTTCACAACAACATAACTTTAGTTTACCTTATTGTTATTCTGCCTGTACAGAAGCTGCATTATTTCCAGCTTACTGGAAATATTTGGGTTTTTTTTGAGAGCTTAGTATTTGTTCCATGAAATTTATAAGTCCAGGGAAAGATACGTTTGACTGGTTCCCCTACAGGCAAAGTCTGAAAAAACTGAAAGTTTTATTTGCTGCATCAGTTATCAGTCATGTTATTGTGAGGCAATCAATCAATTCGGATCACCTGTTTATTGCTGATTTTTTATCCAGTGGGTTTGCTTTCTATTGCCTCCAAACTCCCATTCATTTTGAAGCAATATTTTTTGTGCAATTTGATTGTTGGTGGGGTTTTTAATATATATATATCCTATTTAATATTTTACTGCTGTTTTTTGGGGGGAGGGGGTTGTTGCATTGATTTGATATTTTGATGAAAAAATAAAGCTATTATGGAGTTTATAAGCCATTTCTACATCATCACATGATTGGAACATTTTTCAGTTTCAAAGCAGTATCAACTTTGAACTAGCTTACATGGTTATGTACCTTTCAGAATGCAAAAAACAATGTATCTGCACTGGAATTTGAAAACCCCTGATTTTGATTTCCAAAATCATTCCATGGATAAAAAAGTTAAATTTACTACCACACATGGTTTATTATTATTTGTTGCTGTCAAGAAACCTAAATAAATATTAATAATTGTTCCATTGAGCAGTAACCTATCATGGGTAATTCACTGGGTCATGGCATCATTCAGGCAGAGACCAGAGACCGCTGTCCACCTGGTTTAGGGTTCTGGGAATGATGTTACCCCCAAGCATCTCGTGTAATAGACTATTAACCACTCACAAGAGTAAGGCCAGTCAGAATAGTGAGGTGAATGGTCCTGAAGGGTAAAGGTTATCATTATTAGACTTCTTGTTAATTTCAGAAAAAAATGCTGAGCTTTTTGAGCATAGTTTACCCCAATGACTTTGGCAGCGAGAGGCATTTATACTTCATCATCATCATCATCATCATCATATTTGGTTTAATGTCCATTTTACATGCTAGCATGTGTTGGACGATTTCTTGAAATTGACTTCCAACTTATCCTATCCTTCACCAGGTCTCTGCTGACACCTTTTTCTTTCAGATCCATCCTTATCACTTCCTCCCATGTTTTCTTTGGTCTTCCTCTGCCAGTGGTTCCTGTCACCTTGATTGTTCTGCATATACTTACTCTGTACTTTGTGTAAAACAGTCCAGATCATCTTGGAATACCTGATCTTAGATAGATTGTAAAATTTCATATTTCCACTTGTTGTCTCTCATTGTTACACATACTGTTCAAATGACATTTGCAATTAAAAGGGTATTTTATATCAGTGCTATGTATCCAAAAAACAATGGAATAGAAAAACATATTTCTTGTCATACATTATGGCTGAACAAATAAATTTTTACAATAATAAGTGTTCCTAACTTGTTCAATTATTACCATTTATATACAAGTTTTATAATATCAGTCAACTAAGTTTTTTTAATAATCACAACCAATTTTACTATGAGCATCTCCCATTGCTCTGCCTACATTAGAATCAGCTTAGTGATTGAATTTTTAGTTCTTTTTTAAAAACATAGTATTAAAAACATGGTTAAGCTTTTCAGCCCATAGTTTTAATCCATCAGTAACTTTATTTTTATTTCTTCCAAAAATCTTCATGTTTCAACAACAAACTAACTCCATACTACTCTAGGGGGTTCTGTAGAGAAGTACAGGTGAAAAAATGGCAAATTTTGTAATTTCGCTTGACAGGTTTGCATATTGTTAGAGTGAGCTCCCTGTCATCCAGAGACCACTTCTCTAGAGAGCTGTTATTTGACCACATCTCTAATCTTCTATCACTTTTCTATCACTTACTCATTATCCAAACTGTAAGACCTACAACAAGCATTGTCTTACCTTTTTCAAGTTCATTTTACAATATTTTGACTTTCACCACATTTCTGTCAAGTCTTACTCCCTTAACCTTTGGATGACATTTCCTAACACACAATGCAGCAGTCCACAAACTTGACTGGTTGATTCATACTCTTGACCATGGAAGTTCTTCTGCTATGTATCCAATGGCATTTGCTGGTGACACATTGAAAAACTCTTCCATCAAAATCATCTGCCAACCTGTTGCTTTTAGTTTTACTATTGTTTAAAATTTGTGTTGAGATCTGTAATTGGTGGTATTTCTGTCATTTACTCAGACCCAAGTTACAAACTTCCTTTAGCCAGCCCCTGGCCATACCCAAGTTACCACTCCAAGGTGCCAGTCCCATGTATGCCCATGCTACTTGCCATTATGCAGATTTTCTGCATAGTATGGTGCTCTGGAACAGTAAGCTAAGAAGGCCTCAAGGAACACTTTTGGCCACTTAACATAAAAGTTTTCTTAAAAAATAACTTTCCCCAGTCCCAGCAGTTAAATGGTTTCTGAGTTTTATGCATCAACTCTACAGCTGATACAGGTAGACAATACTAAAACGTCATGTGTTGTTATAATACTGATATGCCAAAACCCCCTAAAAAATCTGTTATCCTGATTGTCAGAGAGCATGCCAATACCAACACAGAGCAGAGTAGAATGCCCAGTGAATAGGATAGACATCAACCTGGTCACAGTAAGACGTTCAGAAGTACTGAGGTTAGGGTTTTTTTCACACAAAAAGGGAGAACTGTTGTAAGTCAGGAGCCATTGCAAACAAAGACAAATTAAAATTTCACTGCCAGTGGTACACTTTCAATAAAAATCTCAGTTTGTATGGTCATTTGTCACCTTTGTAGCTACACCCTGGCTCACCCAACTATATTAGAAGTGTATTCTTATCAGTCCTAAATTTGGGGCCAAAGACCACTTTGCCATAGTCCAATACTAACTCAGTAAATGAATTAATATTTTCAGGAGTTTTTTTGTTTTTATTTTATTTTGTTGGGGGTTTTTGTGTGGGGGGCATTTGCTTTTAATATACATTTTTTATTTCCCCAGGTTCAGAGGGTACCAGTCAAAAGGGACTTTTTTGGATCAGTAAGAAATTTTTAGCTTGATGCCTATCCCAACACCAACCAATGGATTCCTTTAAGATTCTAAAGCTTTCTTCATTTGGCAGTTGAAACTTGGGAGCCTTTTGGTTACAGTTCAACTAACCATTAAGCCATGTCTTCATATTAAGTGTAACCCACATTAAAAAACAGTTTATATATATGTACTGTAAATTCCCAAGGCTTGGAATGAATCTGTATAACAAGAAATTTGCTTCACTAATTTTAGTGGTTGTCCTAATTCCCATTTGGGTAGCATAGTTTCCCACTCCCTCCCCTGATGAGTTTAGTATGTCATTGACTGGCAAACAGAACTGGCTTGTTGGAACTTGTTTAATACTCCCTTGATATGTGTTCCAAAATGCATACCATCAGTTGTTTTTAGCATAGCTATGCCATTGTGTTTTTTGCATCCTTGTTTTCTATGCTGCTAGAGAAGGGGTAAGATTTTATGGTAAATTTTTCAATTTTGCTACATTGCGATTTTTGTCTTTAGCATTGCTTGTGGTTGAGCAATGAAAAATGAATATTCACAAGACAACTTGTACTGTGACCACATAGTCAATATTGTATTGCAGTGACCTTTATTAGTTTCTGGATCCTCCAAATGCCGATGATGCAGAACACAACACCCCTAACCTAATTACTGTGATCAGAGAGGAAAGTGTCTGGAGAGACCAGATACATCTTTAACTGGATGCCTACCAATTTGATAAACTTACACAACCTGATTGTAGTTGTTGAAGTCGAATCTGAACAAGATTTAAATGTTATTATTTTTGCCAATTTCTTTCTTGCCTTTTCAGATAACCATTGTCTTGAAGCATGTGCTAGAGATACCAAAGTTAGTGATGTCGATGCATCGGAATTATTCCTGAATGTAAATAGATTTTTAAAGCAATATAGTGAACTTAAAAAGAACATAGAGCTTGTTCAAGAGGACAATAGAAAAATCAAAGATCATAAAGAAGCTCTTCAAAATTCCTTGAACAAATTGGAATCTGATGTATGTAGTTTAAACACTGATAGATAGCCCTTTGCTGTAATGTAAACAACATTGGCTGAGATACATATTTATAGGGATGAGAACTCAGCAGAGGTCGATTTAGGATGGGTGCAGCCTCTAAGTACTACTTGTCTTATTTTTGATTCCTAGTTACCGGGTACTTCATTATTATTACTTCATTTCTTATTAACGCATTCTGTGGGTATTGTAAGCAGAGTCAACTTAATCAACAATAGCTATAGAACACAGCGTTGAACACTATTTATTATTATAAGTTATTAAAAATGGTGCAAAAACCCTAACAAAACAATGCAATATAAAAGCACCCCCACCCCACCCTGTGTTTCATTCCTCGTAAAGAGAAGCAACCGATTTGTTGCAAATGATAATTTAAGAAAATGTATACATTTCTTCTTCTTCTTCTTCTTCTTCTTCTTCTTCTTCTTGTTCAATTCTTGCGACTTTATCAGATTTGGGAGCTGCAGTAGGTGGCATATTCAACAGCAGTTTCTGTTGTTTCAGCAAGGTCGCCAAAGCTGCAGTTCGAAGCTTTACTACAGGAGAGAAGGTGCTCCATCGTTTACAGGTTGCCACATTTACACAGATCGGTGGAACTGATCTCCCAGCGTTTAAGAGATGTTTTGCATCTTTCTTGCTGGACTCGCAGTCGCTTGAGATTTTTCCATACTGGCCAGTTTAGTTCGTTTCCGGTGGCAAGTTCTTGTGATGAGATTATGCCTCGGCTGGCCCAGGTCATGGACATGTTATTTTTATTACGAAAAAGACTAGCAACTGGGAGCAGTTTCGTGGACTACACTCAGCCACTCATAACAACTGTGGCTACAGCCATGCAAGAGGAGTGGAGCCTTAGATGGAATGGATAAATAAGAGGACTTTGTTTATATTTTGTGCCTCTTTTTTTGAATAACTGAGAGACAAAAACTTCAGTGAAGAGTAATTGGGACGCTTTGATGAACAGTTTACACTGCAAAATCTTAAGCCTTCACGTGATTAGAGTGAGTGAATTTTTTACAAATTTTTTTACCTTGTTTTGAATAGTTTTAAAGTCATTGCCGTAAAAATATGCCTGCTTCCTATGTTAAGGAGGTAAGTCAAATTAGCAAAAAAAACACCCAAACCAGAACTGGAAAAAGACGGAAGTAATATTGGAGCCAAATAGATGAAACACATCGAGTATGTTGGTGCCCTTAAATATTTTCTCTAGTTAGAAAAATATATTGTAAATGTGCACTTTCTTACAATCACTGATTTTGTACAAAAGTTGGCGTTAGTTAAGATTATCCTTATAATTATGTGGATAAGAATCTGATCAATCATTAGTATCATTCGAACATTATTAATTGGTCAAATGAAGCTCAGTCATTATCACCGTAGTTTTTTAAGCTACTGTAGAACTACATGGAACGTAGGAACACTACTACAAAAAGGAAAACTAGATAATGTTGAACAAGAAATGGATAGAATAAAATTTAACATCTTGGGGCCTGAACAACGGTGGAAAGAGGCAGGTTCTATAAAAGTAGGAAACAAAACCCTTATATATTCAGGAGGACATAATCATGGAAAAGGTGTAGGGATCTTATTTGACGAAACAACAACAAGTCTAAAAAGTTGGTGCTCAGTTTCAGATAGGGTAGTCGTTGCTAAATTAGAGGCCAAACCACTAAATCTCGGCATAATTCAAGCATATGCACCAGCATCTGAAAGTAAAGACGAAGAAGTAGAGAATTTTTATGAAAAAATAGAGAAAGCTAGGAGTTATCTGAAATCTCGGGACATCGTGATAATAATGGGATATTTCAACGCCAAAGTAGGAGATGAAAGGGCAGATGATGTTGGGCTTGCGGCTTGGGGACAATAAAGGTACGTGGTAGCAAACTAATTGAATGGTGCCAAACAAACGAATTTACTTGCACAAATACTTTGTTTTTAAACCACGCTAGACGAGAATGGACATGGAAAAGGCCGGGTGACAGAACTAGAAACAAAATAGATTACATGCTCATGCAAAAGCGAATACGGAACACTGTTAAAATATCGAAGTCATTACTGGGGGCTGATGGTGACTCGCATCACGTTCCTGTAATGTGATCCGAGTCACCATTCTGTAAATTACCCTTTCTTGCCCGAGTCACCATTCTGTAAATTACCCATTTTGCACAGTAAAAGCATTTTCTCCGTTCTACATGTTACATAAATGATGCTTCATCCCCGAAAAGTGTTGCAGTTCACACTTCATTTATCATAAAAATGTGCATAAAATAAGTTCGAAACGTTTACCTTTTAAATTTAAGTTCTTTCGATTCTAAGTCTTTCTCCTTCTGCACTATTTGGTTTTTTTTGTCACCGTTGACATTCTTGAGTCTTTAAGTCGGATACGTGAGGCGACTTGTACCTTCAAATGATCAATTTCATTACTCAATTTGTCATGGGCAGGTGCTGCTAAATTAAAAAAAAAGAATCAAAGAAAACATAAAAAACCTTTCCAACACGACAACTCTAGCATCCGACTTTT
>RDPX01000143.1:530297-541553 GCA_003991215.1 Morbakka virulenta
TTTTAATAGTGAAAGACAAATTAAAACTACAGAAATACCACTATATCCATGCATAAGTATATAAGTATAAGTAAGTATATAATCCTGTTAAATTTACAAGTCGTTTTTATCAAATTTTCCAAATATATTTTTCCTATTTGCTTTAGAATCAACAAACTCATTAGCAACCTCGATTAGTGAGAGTTTGTCACAAAGTTCCTTGTGGCAAGATAGTAGTGCCAAAGAGTTGAATCGCTTTTGTAATATACTTGATCTAATCCATGTTTTAAGCCTACGAGCTAGAGAAAACGATCTTTCTGGTGTGGCACTTGTAGCTGCGCTTACGAGAACGAGCTTAAAGTGCATTAAGCAATTAACACTTTTAACACTTTTGCTTTGCAAAAAAGTGAGGGGGCCATGGCCCCCTCTGCCCTCCCGGTAGCGTGGGCCCTGCGCAAGAGTTAATAATCACTCTTTATCTCTTTCTCTTCGAGCCTCCTTTGATAAACTGCTTTCTTTCAAATAAAAACAACTTACCAAATGGTCTCCTACCCTGAGCGCCACCTGCTCTGAAACAATGCTTGACACTGGAAATGTGTGAGAAAAAACAAAATGTTTGCTTAATCACTTTACACACCAAGGCTCAACTCAACACGGAAACAATTACATGAGCAAATAAAACCAGAACGATGCTTGACTCTCGCAATGAAAAGTAGAAAAGCTCAACTTAACACTGAAACAATGTAATAAGCAAATAAAACCGAAAAATTACACCAAATTATTCTTTGTTTGATACATACAGTTAAATACCCCTCCCCCCGTCCGCTTGTGTCTTCTCTGTGTTGACTCCCTCCCCCTTAGGTGTGGACGTCCTTTATGGATGGCCCCTACTAGAAACGAACTGATAAAGTTAACTGAGAATAAGTTTGAGTGGAGGACCATGATCGCCAATGTCTGTTCCAGACAAGGTACCTGGAAAGATCAATATGGGAAGAAGAATGACAAAGAAGAGTAATAAGATGTGATAGATTAAAATAAAAGAATGAGTAATGGTCTGGTGGTAATTACAGAAATCATGGATCATCAGTCGATGACCATGTGAAACATTTCAGCCATTTAAAATCGAAGTGATTTACACGACATGGCCACCCAGCAGCAATGATCAGACGCCGCCTTCGTGATGACTGCGGAGAACAAGAAATAAAGTATAATAGAGACACGAGCGAAGATAACAGCAATACGGTGAAAAGAGAGAAAGGTGGAGGGGAGAGGAGGGAATATAAACAGATATACAAGGAAGAGAAATTTAGAACATAGAGAGATATTATTGAAGTTTTGTCAAGTCATATTGCAGGTTATTGTTGTCTGTTGAACGAAGAAAATGCATCACCGTGAATAATATGTATCTTACCGAATTTTCGCATCATCTTTTTAGTGCAAATACCTTGTTTAGCCATTCTCAAAGTCCGCTCTTGACCATTGAAAAGAAAATCGTCGTACCGTAGAGTTGCGCGAGCTATGGGTAGTAACTCAGATGATATTGAACCATAAAATACATGCTCTGGACAATTTCCAGAAAGGTCAGGCATTACGACGATAAAAAGAGAAAATTGATCTCTTTTGTTAAAAAGCTTGTAAACGAAGATACCATCTACGATAGTAATATCTAACTCCAGGAACATAGCATCGCTACCTTCATGTTTACATTTAAGGTGTTGTTCTTCTGGATAGATTTTACGAAAGCTATTTTCTGATTGTTGTCATTAATGCAACATGCATCATCAATGAACCGAAACGAATACCTCAACTTGAAGTCGCGTACTACTCAGTACGAGAAAGTTCAGTGATAAAAGAGCTTTCATTATGGTACAGCTACAGGTTTACCCAAAAAGGATCAGTGTCTATCCCAATCGGAATACCAATACGTTGCTTAAACACAAGTTTGCCAATCGTGAAAAAAGACTAAAATAAGATGTTTAACCATAAGTTTAATTTAGTTTACACGTAGTATCATGCATTTCTCGGGTAAAGAAACAAGATTTTCCTTTCAAAGTTATGAATTTTCTTCAACCATCAGGATTTTTACGACCTCTATTAAAAACAAAATCAATAATTCCATTTAGGACATCAATAATATCGGAAGGAGGAAGTCTCGGGTAGAGGGTACTAAAATCGAAAGTTGTAATCGATTTTGTTTTCTATTCTTGTTTAACTGATGAAGTCTCTCTAAAACAGGTTTAGAATTTTCAATGACCTGGGACTGGGTTTTTTGGTTTTGAGAGGATCGTCCTTAAGTTGAGTGTGCTGAAGAAGGAACATTGAATGTTGTGTTGTCGGAGAGTTCGTCTTAGATGCTCACTGGTATTCTTCATGTGAGGCAGACTTATACGTTTAAGAGGTTCTTTATCTTCATGATTAGGTCCAGTGTATAAGAATAAATCTTTCAATTTCGCTGGTTCTGGATCGAAATTTACAGAATTTCTCAGAGAAAAAGACATCAAATAATTTTCCTTCTATTTCATCCTCAAAACTTGAAAATCTACAAAACTTCTACAAAACCACACGATACATGTGAATCATCGAGAAACTGCGTATTACAAATATCCAATCAAGATCGAGCAGCAAAACGAATCTGACTAATCAGGTCTTTACAAATAGGCGTAGAAAGCTTATGCAAATACATATGAGAAAAACAACATTGTGAATAACTGTGAATAACTTCCGTGTCTCTACATGATTATGTGGTTAATACGTAATAACATAAATTATAATAATAAACGTGCGCGTGGGTGTTACAACACAGTGGTTCTGTGTAAGGCTCTCTGCACATCCTTAGCGTGGTATCCCTTGGATAAGAGAACCCTTTGAAGGTGTCTTTCTTCTTTTCTGGAGCCATGTGGATTAGAAATGATGTTTCTTGCTCTTCTAAACAGAGTGGTGATGACACTATTACGAGCTGAAACTGGATGGTGTGATGCAATATTGAGGTACTGGTCAGTGTGAGTTAGTTTCCTGTAGATGGTAACGGAAATGCTGCAATCTGCTTGCCACTTTACTAGGATATCCAGAAAGGATATTTCTCCTTCTTCTTCTTTCTCCATGGTGAATGTGATATTTGAGTGTATGCTGTTGATGTGTTCAAAGAAACCTTGTAGGTGATCTTTTTTGATGATTGCAAAGACATCATCGACGTACCTTTCCCAGACAGTTGTCCCTTGGTCTGCTGTTGATAATGCTGTGGCTTCAAATGCTTGCATGAATATTTCAGTAATAACCGAGGATGTAGGGGCTTCCATGGGTACACCGTTGATTTGCTTGTAGATGTCATTGTTGAAGAGCAAGCATGTGTTGGTGAGGAGTACTTGTAATAGGTCCGGGATATCTGAAGGTTTCATTGTGGTTCTTGATGGCAATGAATCATCATCTTCAGGAAGGTCCTTTACAATTCGTAAGGTGTCGTCAATGGGAATGGGAAAGTTTTTTCTTGGGTTTAGTATCATCTAAGAATTCTTCTTCTTTAAGTTGCTTCAATTTCTCGTCACTCATCACCGTCTACTTTTACAATAGTATAATTCTTTTTCATCATGATATTCATAAGATGTTCACCATCGAGTACACCGTCGAGTGAAATTTCGGTTTAAAGGTGTACGTAATTCATCAGCTAGTTTTTCTTGCCAGTTTTCTTCACTCGACGGCTTTTTACGTTTTTGACTACATTCCCAATTCTAGTTTCTGTTTGTATCTATACAATTTCTAGCAAAACAATGATCCCATTATTTCTCTTTGTAGGGTATATCGTCTAATGCATTAACCATTTTTCGATCTGCTTTGTTTTTACATTTTTTGTCGTATCTGCAAACAGCATAATCGATGTCATGCCTCCCAATATTCTATCATTATTTCGGTTGAATTTTACTTGATTTTAGAAATTGTTATAAGAACCAGTGAATCGATGCCCTAGAGAGTCCAGCCAACCCTCGGATGAGGTAATTTACGGATCGCCTTATGAATATAAAAAAACAACCACCTCTCTGCTTTACAAAACTATATTTTCTCCCATTGCATAAAGCACATTTCGATTTCAATAATAAATTACCATTGACTGTCCTTTTGTAACGTCTATGAATGGACTGTGTTGTACGTTTGCACTTCATACAATAGCTTGTCATTCTATATTAATTCTTTTTTTTTTCATCAAAGTTTTTCATTATTTTTTCATAAGTTTATTAACATAAATAAATGAATATGGTTCTTCCACAGTTTTATTTTATTGACCCATATTAATAATTAACTCTCTAAATATTAGCTTTCTTTCATTTTGAGAAAACAAACTGTATACACAAAAATGAGAACAATTAAGCCTAATATCCTTATTAGTCTGATAAAACTACTGAGATTTATAGATACAGCTGTAATTTTAATGTTGCGCTTGTTTGAAATAGTTAATAATCGGGGTTTTTTTAGTTTTTTTCACGGATGAAATGGTGAGATATCTTTAGCCATCTTTTCATCAAATTGTCATTGCTACATTCAATAGCCTCGTACTCAATTTGAGAAGAGATTAGTTTGAATCTATCTAGGAAGTATTTATACTTCCCTTGCTCAAAGTTTATTGCATACAAATAAATTTTGTCAAAATACCAACAAGGCTTTAAGATTCAGTTAAGCAGATTTGTTTTTCCACCACCAGAAGGAGAAGCTATCAGCATTCTAAATCAAATCATTTGGTATACTTTTATCTGTACTCTTAAAATGGTTCTTTTTTTCACTCACAATTTAATCGTTGTTATGAAACTTTATCATATTACATTAAACACATAAATTTATGATAATAACTGCCTTTTTAGACTTACTTATCTTCATAAATAACTGCATTTTAACACTTAAATGGTAACATGAATGCTTTTAAGCATTGAAATCACAACATAAATGCATTATTATCTAATGTGTTATATATAATGAACTTAACTTTACAAATATAAGAAACCCATACAAGTTGATAAATGAAACAGAATCAGAAGCAAAATTAAGAATGGTAGAATGGTATTGAAGATCAAAGATATGAAACTAGGACATTTTTTGAACCAATTATTACTGCCCCAAAAGAGGTCAAAACACACAATCGATGAAAAACAGGACCAAGTAATTAAACAATTAGAAGAAAATCAGAAGGTTATTAAAAGATGAGTAGAAGAAATAATTATTGATAATCAATAACCTAATCAATTTCCATATCCTCCTAAGGAAGAGACACGGTTACCTATAGATTATAAACCCATAATATTAATAACATCGCTAACATGTATCTTAAATAACCAAATAAAAGCTTTGATGAAAGTGAGATTATTATGTTAGAAGATCAATAGAATCTTACAAGACCTGGAAAATTAGTTTGTAATGAAATTAGTAATGATTGAGCAATGAATCTTGGTAGAAAAGGTAGCTTATTCAAGAAATCAATAAAACAACTACATAAAAGAGAGAGAAAAATTAGATAAAAATATCAATATGATTAAGAAATATAGAGATAGAGTTAAAATTATTACTGAAGGAAAAAGGGAATTGGTAAAAGTATACATTAATAAAAACAACCGTCTCGTCATGGATATGAAATCGACAATGATGGACAATGTGGCAGTCTGCTCATTAACTGTCCCAAAATATTAGATGAAAGTTATTTAAGCTCCTAAAGATAAAGAAATCGTTTACGAAGACAAGGGGGATTAATCACTTATCGATCTAACAAAAGGGTTGTTGAAGCCTATACAAATATTTCAAAATTTAAATACCTTGTCTGGCGTATAAAAACCAATCTTCAGGTAAAAGCCAAATGTTAGGCTTGATTTATTACAAAGACTCACAACAGCTTATCACAAGATTGAAGCTTCTCTTAGGCTCTTTTAGAGCTGGTAAAAGTAATTTGCAATGCGTAATGAAATTTACGAAATCATTTATCTGTTATTGAGGACTGGTGTTCGTTGAGGCAAATCTTCTTTAAATAGTGTCATAACACGATATGCTGAAAATTGTTTTATTTTAACCAATATATTAGTGATAGATACACAGATATTCATATCTAGTCAAGATGCCACCCGAAAGAGATATCCGAGTAATGATTTTACTATTACTTTAAAACTTGAACTTTGGCTTAAGAAAACGTATCATACTATCTAGCATTACACAGTAAGTATGAGTTATAGTTGGTAAAATATGGCTGAGGAATATGGCAACAATACTTTTAAATACTCGCATAACGGTAGATCGACATGAACCCTTGTAACCGTTCCAGATGGAAATTTCTCATACCAAGATTTAAGTAATTTCATTCAACAAAATATACAACAAAATAATCATTCAGTTAGCGGAATTATTTTCAGTTTTCATTCGTCAGTTTTTAAAAGTTATATCAAATTAGAACAAATAAAGCAACTAGATTTATCTCAAGAATTATTTCATAAACTAATCGGCGCCAATAAACAAAATTTTTTTGCGTTATTGTCCTTATTTACTAAATATAACACGAATTATNAGTGAGATTATTATGTTAGAAGATCAATAGAATCTTACAAGACCTGGAAAATTAGTTTGTAATGAAATTTGTAATGATTGAGTAAATTAGTAATGATTGAGTAAATTAGTAATGATTGAGCAAATTAGTAATGATTGAGCAAATTAGTAATGATTGAGCAAATTAGTAATGATTGAGCAAATTAGTAATGATTTAGCAAACTAGTAATGATTGAGCAAATTAGTAATGATTGAGCAAATTAGTAATGATTGAGCAAATTAGTAATGATTGAGCAAATTAGTAATGATTGAGCAATGAATCTTGGTAGAAAAGGTAGCTTATTCAAGAAATCAATAAAACAACTACATAAAAGAGAGAGAAAAATTAGATAAAATATGAACATGATTAAGAAATATAGAGATAGAGTTAAAATTATTACTGAAGGAAAAAGGGAATTGGTAAAGGTATACATTAATAAAAACAACCGTCTCGTCATGGATATGAAATCGACAATGATGGACAATGTGGCAGTCTGCTCATTAACTGTCCTAAAATATTAGATGAAAGTTATTTAAGCTCCTAAAGATAAAGAAATCGTTTACGAAGACAAGGGGGATTAATCACTTATCGATCTAACAAAAGGGTTGTTGAAGCCTATACAAATATTTCAAAATTTAAATACCTTGTCTGGCGTATAAAAACCAATCTTCAGGTAAAAGCCAAATGTTAAGCTTGATTTATTACAAAGACTCACAACAGCTTATCACAAGATTGAAGCTTCTCTTAGGCTCTTTTGGAGCTGGTAATAGTAATTTGCAATCCGTAATGAAATTTACGAAATCATTTATCTATTATTGAGGACTGGTGTTCGTTGAGGTAAATCTTCTTTAAATAGTGTCATAACAGGATATGCTGAAAATTATTTTATTTTAACCAATATATTAGTGATGGATACACAGATATTCATATCTAGTCAAGATGCCACCCGAAAGAGATATCCGAGTAATGATTTTACTATTACTTTAAAACTTGAACTTTGGCTTAGGAAAACGTATCATATTATCTACCATTACACAGTAAGTATGAGTTATAGTTGGTAAAATATGGCTGAGGAATATGGCAACAATACTTTTAAATACTCGCATAACGGTAGATCGACATGAACCCTTGTAACCGTTCCAGATGGGAATTTCTGATATCAAGATTTAAGTAATTTCATTCAACAAAATATACAACAAAATAATCATTCAGTTAGCGGAATTATTTTCAGTTTTCATTCGTCAGTTTTTAAAAGTTATATCAAATTAGAACAAATAAAGCAACTAGATTTATCTCAAGAATTATTTCATAAACTAATCGGCGCCGATAAACAAAATTTTTTTGCGTTATTGTCCTTATTTACTAAATATAACACGAATTATCGACGAGATATATTTACGTACAAATATCATTTCTGACTCTGTTGTTTCCGGACCAGCTACTGATGTGCTTTTTAGATTTGCTGTAGGTTATTTAGTAGCCTAATAATCTTTCAAAAAAGAACCGCGAAGTTTGTTGTTCTGTAAGAGAAATAGTTCTTGAATTTCACGAATGAGATTTATTTCACTGATACGCAGAATAGAAGTTATAATTTAAATAGCATTCCAGTTTCATTGTCTTTTATTCTAAAGGAAGAAACAAATTAATATACTTTTATATTATATGCTTACGACAAAGCTGAAACGAGATCCATATACCGTAATTATTCGATTAAGCGCACGTTGCGCTTAAATAATTCCCGGGATTCTTAAGGGTGCGCTTATTCAGGGGGTGCATGTATTTGAGGGAGCAAGCTTATTGGAAAAGTCAGTCAACTTATAAAGCACTAAATGTCAAAAATATTTTTATCGGTACAAACAGTACGAAGTAAACTTACAAAGCACTAAATGTCTAAAATATCAACGTCGACATTCATCAAGTTCAAAAGTGAAATTGACAAATAAAAATGATATCTAATATAAACACATGAATATTGTGATTTACGCACACGATGTTCAAAACATAACAGAATGTACTCACCAAAAATATATGTTTTTAGTGCTCTTATTCTTGACCTTCAATTATTTACTTTGAAAAAAGTGTGCGGTTGTTGAAAAGGAAATCTGCCAAAGAGGGTGCGCTTATTCGAGTAGGGTGCGGTAAATCGAATAATTACGGTACAGACGAAAGTTATTACGTTGACATTTATACTAATGAACATATCGACGATGATGAAATGATGCAGGGAGAAGGAATTTTTACATCAAAATTAACAGGAAAAATTGCCAAAGATTTAGCAACAAAGGGGCCGAGAAAGCCGTTGAAAGTGGCGGAAGTAAGATTGGAGCTAAAACAGACGAGATTTTTGGTTTTAACGTCACTTTTCCCCAGAAACTGCGGCTCAGACGGTGCCCTTCACAGGGACTTGGATCTGGTAGTGAGAAATTTCTTGGCCGGATGCCCTTCCTGAGGCCAACCAATAGCTTTTTCTTTTGTGAAGTTTCAAAGTCTCCCAATCCGGGAATCGAACCCGGAACTCTTGTTACGGTGCAGTTGCACTAACCATTAAGCCACGGTTCCTCCTAAAACAGACGAGATTATTTGTAATAAATTAGATGACAGATTCAGAAAAAAAAACCCCAAAATACAAAGAATAAAAACCGACGAAGTATTGAAAATTAGGGTGAAGAAATAATCAAGGAACATCCCAAAAATAAGAACTCGCAAGTGAAAGATACCAACTCACAAAACCATTCTGTACTAAGTAGGAAGGATTTTAAAAATGTTATCTCTTTCTAGAGAGTTTGACAAACTAATTTAAGAATTAACATTTGATGTTGATGGATATGTTAAAATGAAACGATACAAATAATACACATGAGCTTTCGAAAGCCTGAATTTTTTTAACGGAGTGATCATGTGAGTTTTGAATTAGCAACAAAAGTACTTTACTTCCTGCTGCCGGACAGTATCAAAGGAAGACAGGTTATAATTATTGATTTATTGTTGATAGCACTACTGAAACAAGTGGTATTGATTGGTATAATGCTTTTAACACTATATTAAAATTGTAAAAAAAGCTTGTGGCAGTTACGACGCAGCAGATGAAGAGGCAAGGATCAATGGTTCTTGTGGATTTATTCATCATCAGCTACAGGTTAATTCCAATAGAACAAACGTCTTTCATTCGCCAAACGGCAATCATGCAACCAATATTCGTCATCTTTGCGAATACTCTAATGAATATAGCAATTCGACTGGTAATTCCATGCTTCATTATATCAATACACATTTTCATCCTGATAGTAAAAAATATTCACAGCTGGTATTAGATTGCAATGGGTTTTAAAGCATTTATTTCAATTATCAAATGAAAAAGGGAAAAACATATTACGAAGTGATAAGACCGTTTTCACATATACACAAAAGACACAAAATACAATGAACAATTGATAAAAAACTATTTAAAAACATCGAACATATTATATAACTATATATAGATATAGATATAGATGTAGATATATAGGTATAGATATAGATATAGATATAGATATAGATATAGATATAGATATAGATATAGATATAGATGTAGATATATAGGTATAGATATAGATATAGATATAGATGTAGATATAGATATAGATATAGATATAGATGTAGATATAGATATAGATATAGATATAGATGTAGATATATAGGTATAGATATAGATATGGATATAGACATAGATATAGAGATAGACATAGATATAGACATAGATATAGATTTAGACATTGATATAGATATAGACATAGATATAGATTTAGACATTGATATAGATATAGACATAGATATAGATATAGACATAGATATAGATATAGACATAGATATAGATGTAGATCTAGATATAGATATAGATGTAGATCTAGATATAGATGTAGATCTAGATATAGATGTAGATGTAGATCTAGATATAGATCTAGATGTGTGTGTGTGTATCATAGGAATTTTCGATGGATCACACGAGAAAACAGTTGCACACTCTGACGTTATATCATTAGAATCAAATGAATGGGATGTAAAAAAACAAGGTATTGTTAATGTAAGATATCCTTGAATTGGTCAAGATCCTGTTACACCAAAACTCACAAATGATAAAATATCTCGATAAGGACACCGGAGGAATGATAAAATCTGGAATTAATATGAAAGATGAACAATAATAATCTCTTTGGTTTAAAAAAATCTTTCGACATTTAATTCATCAACCTTATCTTACGAATATTTAAGACTGCATATATATGACACCTCGATGAAAATTTTCCATGGGAATATTGTACAAGGTATGGAACCTCACTATATAAAATCGACCGTGGTAGTTCTTCAGAAGTTATGAATGATAGTTCAACAAGAAAAGTATCGAAATTATATGATCTGATGTATGAAAATAAAGCTGATAAAAAATTACACCTCACCAACCAACGATGAGTACTAAAGCAAAGTTATTATCTTAATTTTATGATAGTCAGCAAATTATAAGTGTTATCAAATTAAGTTATTTCAGTGACAGTAATGGCACTGTTACCATTTTTATTGTTAAGAAAATGAACTCATTTGATTATACATGCTGGGCCAGGTTCATGACCAAACGGGTAATTTGGTCATGATGGTGGGTTTTTTTTAATAAATTCGTTTCCTTCTCACCAGATGGTAAATTGGATGTGTCTGGAAGAATAGATGATCATATCGTCATTGGATCAGTAACAAGTAAC
>RDPX01000143.1:555165-570037 GCA_003991215.1 Morbakka virulenta
TTGTATATATATATATATATATATAGATATATATATATATATATATATATATATATATATATATATATATATATATATATATATATATATATATATAAAGCTTTCGATTCGGTTATCCGTATTAAAGTGCTCAATACATAAATTTGTGCAATACATAAAATTGTGCAATGCGTCAGAGGTCGTTTTGTTTACTTTTTTCCATGTGTGGGGCATTGAGTTTCTTCATCACGCATATATATATATATATATATATATATATATATATATATATATATATGCCCCACACATGGAAAAAAGTAAACAAAACGACCTCTGACGCATTGCACAATTGATTCTGAGCGGTCAACACATCGACAAGCTGCACAGAATTGCAACTTCAAAATTCAGATTTTCTTTTAATTGTGATCATTAAGCATTGATTTCACAAGGGAACAGGTTACAAACGAAGTCAGTTCAAATGCCGCTTTTAGTAGGGAATCATAAATCTTCAACAACAGGTAACTGTTTATTGTTTGCATTTCAAAACTTGCCAAGGCATAAAATCGCAGGCGTTGGTCTGACCGCCAAGATTCAGACATTTTGAAAATTAACTCATCAAACTGAGCATCTTTTCATTTCATGTGAAACCCCGAATTTCAACTTCTTCTGCCTTAAATTTTGACACGAAGTTTCAACGTTCTCCAAGGCATAAAATCGCTGTTGTTCATCTGACAGACAAGATTCAGACATTTTTGAAATCGGCTCGTCAAACTGAGCATCTTTTCATTTCATATGAAATCCCGAATTTCAACTTATTGAGCCTTAAATTTTGACACCAAGTTTCAACATTCGCGAGGACACTTTTCACACCTGTTGGTGTGGACATCTGTTTTCCAGTAAAACTAGTAATTTTGCTCTCCATCAAGAAACAAATGACTCTCACTGCGATCGATGTCCGTGTTGATCCTTTGAAGGCATAAAAAATAGGGGTTTAGTTTTTTTGAGAGACTTCAAAAACGTTTGATGATTAGATCGTTTGTAAATTGGTTTGTGTGTGTGTGGAGGGGGATAAACTTTTCAACAAATGGATGGTTTGTATAGCAAAAACCAAGAAGTGAAATAATAAAATAATGATAATAATAAATAATAATAATTACAAGGCAATAGTGGTTAGTAGACTCATGACTTGTAAAATAGCTTTGAGTTTAATTAGAAATAGTTCTGTTTATTTTGTCAACCTGAAAACAACAATCCCGTCTTGAATGAAAGGGAAAATTAACAACAAAAAACAGGGTTTCTTAAAATATTTTGTAATCTGTTACTTAAGTCAAATTACAATGTAAGGAAAATAGAAAAGAAAAAGAATTATTTCTTCAAACAAACTGAAAAAGGAGGCTAAGGAAATAGTACTACAGATCTACAAATGACTGTTGTTGTTTTTTTTAAAAAATGAACGTAAAGTAAAAAAATAGTAACCAATATTGATGATCGTAGATTTTAAAACATAATTTAAAAAAATAAATTAAAAAACAATAAAGTAAAAAATTATTAAAATAATGATAGTAATGATTACAAAAATCAGTTTTTACAGGAAAATGTCTAACAAATTTTCTTTTTTCAAGAATTTATAAATTTTAATAGTAAAAGGGGTGAGACAATTTTTCGATCTGAGCATATTTTGGCCACCTTGTAGGCCAAGCTGCGGTTGTAGCAAGGAAAATAGATTTAACAGGTAATTATTTTCGAAACTAAGATTGTATAGCAAACCAGTGGAGTGAACTTCATCAAATTAAATCATTGAGGTTTGAGAAAATAACACTGTGTAACACTGTATATTATTTTGACTTTTATACAAAAAAAATAGATATGATCAGTTTTGTTTTTGATAAAAAACATGTCCCGTGTTTATAATGTTGAGGTTCTGAACTTACTATTAATAAATAATGTTCAGAAAACGTAATGTAGTGCTTGTAAAAAGGTGTGTTGGATACATTAATATTTAGGAACATAAATGCCTCGTGGTAAAAAGGATCGCCATGTAAGGGGCTGAATTCATTGGATATCTTTTCTAAACCGTTGTTATGAAAAGCTTTATCTTTTAAGGTGTCTTTTTATCTGCAAATGTAGACCATTTGCCTTAATATAGCGAGATTTAAAAAAAATAATAACTTCACAAAAATGAATTTAGGATGAAGAACGCAGATGGGGTTGTCAGATTTGGCAAATTTGGTTATATTGTCAAGCATGTGGTTTGCATCCATAATCTCAAAAGTTAATAAGTGAACGGAAAATGAACAATTAATTTCATCCGTTAAGGCACATAGTAGCTCAGTCATTTCAGTTGATGACTCATGAAAAGGTGACCAAAAGTAGCTGTTTACTCATTAATCTTCCCAAGTAAACCTCTACCTGACTGGACACTGTTTGTTTATTGCTTTTATACCTTTCAGAGGCATCGAATGAAATGGAAGACTCTTTTAGAGTAAAACAGCATTGTTTTACTGGTAATTATTGACAACAACAAGAAATTTAAAACAAAAATTTGCTTTTCATAAGTTGGTGTTATTCCACAGCTGACCAAGGCTCTCGGCCAACTTACTGAATCTGCAGAATATATGCAAGTGGACAGGGAAACAAACTGGTGATAATGATTCTGTGATAGAGAATATTATTTGGCATGCAGATACCCTGAGACAATGTCACATTTATCTTAAGGCTACCATCAGAAAAACTTAGAAATTAGATAAAGCCTGACCTAGATGTAAATGGTGGACAATGTTATGGAAACCCGTCCGTGCATAACATATGTCACTATCTTTAATACATTCCCACAAAATACTAATTTAACCCTCGTAACCTTTTTAGAGTATCTCTCTACTTCTATAGAGTTCTTCTTCAGCTTTTTGTTTAGGAACAGACAGACTATTTCTACTTAGAAACATTTTGTACCCCTGACTCATTTACTTTCCTTTGCTCGATTTTCATCTTGTCTCTTGTACGCACGGAATCCTTGTTTTTGTTCTCTACATTTCATTGACTAAATCTTTTCATCTACTAGTTGAATCTTAACATTCCACGTGGTAAAACTCTTTTTTTTCATTGACTGCCTTCTTTAGCGGCTTTCATGCTATCAGTGATACCCCTAGTCGTCTAATTTTCGAGAAGTCCAGGGGTAATCTCTACGCGTCCTTTGAGGAAGCTTCCACAGCACTAATTGATAGTCCTTTAATTGCCATACCCAAATACTTTGGAAGTGAATATTACACCCAGACGCCCTTCCCCGGCGCCAGAGATTTTGTTTAGTGTTTACTTTCCTAGACGAATTGCCTACTTAAGGGTCGAAGTTCAATCTACCGGTTTTATATACTCTGACAAGGGAGGTAGCTACTGTTTATTATGTATTGCTCAGCGGGAACTCATAAGTATCACTTGAAGGGCAGCGGTGTTTAATTCCCAGAGACTTTGTGCCTTTATGCCACAACAAAGTTAGCGGGCGTTATAAACCCCTCCCCTTTTTTCAAGTACTGAACACCAACAGTCCTGTATTCGTAAACAAAAAGGACCTTTCTTGCATCGTGCCTTTTTTGTCTATTATTCGAGGATGGTTTTTTACACTTCTTTCGGTCTTATGACAAGAGCTGGGTTTCTGTTTGCACGTATTCTAGCCCTTTTTATTTGAATGATAAAGCTATTTGCCAAGCTTTCAAGAACCAATTAAAACACTACCTCGGATGTAAGACGTCCGAAACCCCTAAAAAAAATTAAAAGGGAAGCATGGGATCAAGCAAAATTATTGAGTTCTTGAAAGGGAACTGTTAGCAATCGTTATCAGTTACAAACAATCTGGAGAATAAGGATTGACTAGCCGTTTTGTTACGGAGGTAGTTTCTACGTGTAGGTAATCACATGAAGCATTGAAATTTTACAATATTGTCTGGTACAAGATTTAAAAGGTTTCTATTCTGCATCTACTTAGTCTGAAACAATTCTCTGTGTTTTTATCAACTAATATCAAGCTGATTGCTACACGCCTTCTTCCTTTGTAACCTAACGTAAGCCCAAGTAAAAGATTTGTTCTCTTTGTTTAATCAGGTGTATTCTAGAAAAATGTAATCATATTACAGCTTTCTACTTCTACACAGAAGTTAAAAACCATAGGTATATTCCTGACCAATTGGGATACATTTCTTGTAAAAGCAGGCCTAACTATAATGTTTTAATACTCGGAGGTAGGGGTTTGCAGCCACAAGATACACACATATATATATATATATATATATATATATATATACTTATATTTCAAATAAAATAAGGGTTTTAGACAAAGGATTTCAGTTAATCTTATAATGCAACTCGTGAAATTCTATTGAGCGAAAGTAAGTTGTACTTAATCAGTGGCAGCACTGGCATATCAACTTGCGATAGGAATTGAGGTCTGATGTGGAGGTGACAGTATTAAGTCTTAAAGCAAATAAAAGAGGACATTTTAGACACAATATTTACTGGTTTAATTAAATTTATTTAATTTTGAGTGGAAATCTATTCAAATAGTTTCCCATTAGATTCATGCCTTGGGCTGCCCTGCCCTAATATTTCAAAATGTATAAAAAATTCAAATTACAAATGACACTTTGCTTGGAATGAAAAACTATGATTAATCCTGGAATCTTACTTGTAGTGGCTCATAAACCGGATCACAAAAAGGCATCATTAAAAATTGTCCTGACAATTCCTTTGCTATTTGGATTTGCCAAAGTACACTCACAGCTTCCAATTTTCTGAAATCACTTTTCTAGCATAGCAGTTAATTTAGCTTGTTTCTCTTTTCCACCCTCCCCTGGTCCCAGTATGTCTTGTTTCATCTTGTTTCATCTTGTTTCGTTTTGTTTAATTTTTGTATATCCCATACAATTATATTGTTGTTGTTGTTTTTGTTCCTGACATTTGAGTGCTTCTGGAGACAATGGAGCTCTGGGACATGTTGCAGTAAGAGTTTGTGTCGGATGTTGTTTTCTTGTTTGAAAATGAGGCTAAAACTAGCTTTCCGCAATCTGATTATGTTGTGAACGAATTGTATGTAATTTGGGCGGCTTATTTTGCACAGATCAGTAGACCTGACCATGTGAATTCTTTTAAGTTTGTGTGGAGCTGCCTGTAGTATTTGTATTTTTAATGACAATGGAAAAGCCAAATACACCGCATTGGACATCAGGTGGCATCGACTTTGTCTAGGGAGGGCTTATCCACTCAGTCAAATTCCCTCCTATTATCTATGGTCTGTGGGACTAAAAGCGAGTGTGCATGAAGAAGGGGAAGAAGTGACCTCAATTCTTGGGGAAAATACGCCTGTTGCCTGTCTGTATTGGGAGGATGAAATGTAGTTCGATATTTGAATGATGTTCTAGTGTAAGGGGTGCTTCTAAAATGGGGCTGCATTGTATATGCTTTTGGCTCATTTGGTGTGGGAGTATACTATATATTATGTTTATGGCATTATTTGGCTCAAGACGAGACCATTAAAATGTTCGATGAGTGCAAGTTTTTCACAAAAATTAAGGGATAAAGCAATCGTGTCAAAGGTGTGGTAGAATTTCTTGTTTTCGTGTCAGAGGGTTCAAGGGGAGCTCGATCCATCTACTACAACAATGGGTTGCCACACCCGCGACATACCTTCTCATAGCACCCATCTTCTACATGCCTGATGACAAGGAATAAACGACAAGATGGAAGTTGATTAATGTAAATGAATGCGCTTGGAAAAATGATAATATTACTGGTGGAGTGTGTTTCTAGATGTCAATGCAGGCCATACGATCCCAATTTAAAAGTTAGGCTCTTTCTTGAAACTGTGATTAGGGGGCTCCGGATTTTGCGATGGGGCAGATATTGTCCATATTATGTGTTTTTGTAAAAATATGGTACCGTAGCAGCAAAATTGATTACATATTTAAAAGCTATGACAAATTGTCAGCGGTCTTTTTTTACTTTTTTCCTTTCTTATGAGTAACCCACCTTCGATAATAGAGGCGTGAGATAAGCTCTGATTATGCCATCAAATTGTTGTGAGAACGCCCAGGTGGTTTGAAAGACAAGTGAGAACAAATCTACAAAAGNCCCCCCCCCCCCCCCCTCCTCTCTCTCTCTCTCTCTCTCTCTCTCTCTCTCTCTCTCTCTCTCTCTCTCTCTCTCTCTCTTTCTGTCTAGTTGCATGTTGGAGTGGATATTGAAACGTAGTATTTACAGCCAGGACTTTAGCGCGTAAAGCAGGTTGAGCTTCTGAATAGAAGGTGTAACTTCTTATCCCGCCCATTACTAATGTTGCGTTAAGGATTTTCAACTTCTCAAAACGCCTGCCATACCAAACTCTATAAAATTACCAAAAATGGTCCTGGCCGAGTGCACTTGCTGAACAGACACCAACAATAATATCTAGATCGTTATATAAAAAGACGATGAAAAAGAAATTCCAAAATAATCGCTGAAGACTTGATTTAACTAACGTCTGACGACTGCAATTTTTATTGTCAAGCTCGGGCTACAAATTTCAAGACCTGCCCTTTAAATTTCATAATTTAGTTTTCCAAGGGCAATTGACCTCTTCAACTTCATTTGTGGGGGCAAGTCCCACTAATTTATTTTTTAACCATATTTGGAATCCTTTGCAGGGGGTGAAATCATTTTACAGAGATATATCCATTGGTCAGTATAAAAGGATTGTCAGAAAAAAGACGTCGGCTGCAAGGAAGCCACGAAAATTTTTATTATTAACTTTAAGTATTGCAAAGCTAGGAGAGCGATATGTCATCGTCAAATCATGTGGTAAGTGGCAGTGCCTTTTGAGGCAGGTCGTTTTGTACTCTTGTTTATTTGTAAGCAAAAATTTCTGATCATTCACTTCTCTCTGCCTCATTTCAGCCCGGTTTGTACAGAACAGTTGTTGATGATGTTATTAAGAATGTGAGGGAGGCTTTCTTGAACGAAGGAGTTGATGAACAAGTACTGCAAGAACTAAAGCAGGTGATAATTTTTTTCTTTTTGAATTATATAATGCAATAGGTTTGATTAATATTAGCTTTGTGCAGTGAACATATCGACTGACAGACCAAGATCCCTTGCCGGATTTTCCCGAGATTTCGAAGACAACACTAAAGTTGGGTTCACGACTGCAGGGATGGTTACTTAATTCTCGATTTAAACCCAATCCTGGAGAGGCATTTAACTGCAGTCAGCTAACGTCAAAAATTTTAATGCTATTTTGTGTACATGGGGTTTTTTTGCTAGGTCAACGGAAGTTATATGCGTTCAGTTTAGGACAACCACTGACAGGCTGTTCCTTCAAACCTTGGGCAGAGTAATCACCCACCCTACAGTCTTTGTAAGGCTAATCTATTGCATTAAATTTGATTTCAGTACGTTTTGTATTTCTTCAACTTTGTTTTATCAATTCAGGTCGCAATGCTTTTTCCTCTCGTTGGTTGCAATACTGTTTCTGTCTGGCAGAAGACATTTTTATAAGTATTAGTTATTGAGGGGCGTACAGGATTGTGGGTAATTATTTGTTATGCGATAAATTATCTTAATTTATTCTTGACCTGCAAGTTGCTGGAGGTGCCTTCTGTTTACAAATGGATTTTTCTCTGTGGGTCAATGAAGTAGGCATAGCTGGCTTGAAGCTATGTGAAGAAATTATGTAGAAATAATTGAAAACTATCTTTGGGATATGATTCAACTTAATGTCTTTGTGTGTGTTCTTTCCTCCAAATTTTTATGTATTTAATTGATAAGTAACTGACTTCATTGTGTCAACTCTTACCAACTATGTACAGCATAGAGCTACATGTAATATTTAATTTAGGCGGCACCGTATTTCTGGACATCATTTAAATTCTTATTTCTTTAAAAGCTTAAGCCTATCAGAAAAGCAAATTATGCAAAGGTTGGCATCAAAATAGACCAGAGCCTTTTAACCAATGAAATAGTCTCTCCTGCCTAAACATTTTCTTTGATGTTAGTTGTGTGCAATGCCCAAAATTGTTTTTATTTTTTCAGTCCTCTCACCACAGATGCACAGAACTTTTTGCTGATAATGGTTCATTTCCAGTTTGGTCCAGGTTTGATTCAGATAGTTACTTTTGAAGAGTGTACTTCTGAGCTATCCTCCTTCCTGTGCAAACTTTTTAACCTTTGTGTATCAGAATCTTGTCTTCTGCTGTCCAGGGAACTTTGTTATTCCTGACTTCAAGAATGCAAGTGACCCATCTGATCCTTTCAAATATTTATCTTTCAATCTTCTTTTTGTCATCAGTAAGGCCTTTTAAACATCCAAAAAGACCTTTTTTTACATTGAAAAGCCCTGGTGATATTTAAAGAAACCAAATTGATTTTATTAATGGTTATTACAAAAATACTGTTAAAAACTGCAAAACTTATCCAGGAGCCAGCATTGGATCACATCATATACCAATAATCATGAAATTGAAAATAATGCTAAAAATTCCTAGATCAAAGCAGAGTAAAATTGTAAAATATAACACTGAATTGCCGGAGGATGCTGAGAGTGTAGAGAAATATGCAGTTGAAGTAAAAATTGATATGAATATCTAATGCTACCTGAGAATGAAAATGAAACACCTATACAGGAGATTGGCTTGCAGTGGCATTCTTTCAGACAAGCAATATGTGAAACAAACAAAACTATGCTACCAATGATTAACAGTGCAGCAAGATAATCATGGATGACAAAAGAAATACTTGACCTTATGAAGGAAAGGAAAGAAGATAAAAGCTCTATATTATATAAAGAAATAGATGAATAAATAAAACAATGTGTAGTGTGAAGAATGTCATTCTCCATTCGACACAATTTTGTCCTTCTTCAAAGTGGAGTTAGCTTAGCTGACCAACAGTGAAGGTAGAAAGTAACAAAGACTGTTTTACTGCCCCTCACCAAGAATCACCATATCCTACAGAAAACATTCCATATCAACCACCAGTTGTAAGTCTTGACTTTGACCAAGGCAGTTCTCCAAAGACTGAAGATACAGTGGAAAAAAACACATGAAAGAGCATTTTTGGAAAGCTTATTGAGCAAGTAGATGAAACCTAAAATTACTAATGATCAAACTTTAATTGGAATATTTCTTTGCAGTGGTAAAGATCGAAAAATTATTCTTGGTAGATTTGGCATACAAATATTCAAGAACCATTAAAAAAAATGTGACAGGGCATTTTCTTTTAGTACCCCGATTGAGCAGTAGATTATTATCTTTGTATTGGGTGTTCACAAATTAAACAACTAAAAAACCCAATAATCAAGGTCCCATGTATGAAAAAATAAATGAATTCACAAAGAAATGAACAAGCAGAGGCAATTGCATCCAAAATAAGGAAGATGAGATGTTGTTTGAAGCAGAAAAGATAATGAAGAGTTGGGTTGAATATGTAGAAGTTGAATGTGTAGAAGAACTTCCCTATGAACAGAGAAACAAATTACTCCATTCCATCATATATTTTTTTTGCAGACCTGCAGTTATGGAAGAGGAGATGGAAAAAGTTGTAGAATGTATGAAATCTGGAAAAGCACCAGGAATTGATGGCATGACTTCAGATATGTTAAATGCATTAGGTGAATTTGGAATTACAACTCTGACCAATATATGTAACAGAATGTACAAAACAGCTTACATACCTATAGACCTCAGAACATCAATTTTTGTATTGCTACCTAAGAAATCAAAGTTAAGAGATTCTTTGAGGAGCCATGGCTTAATGGTTAGTGTAACTGCACTGAAACCAAGAATTCTGGATTTGATTCCCTGAGCGCGTGACTTTGAAACTTCACAAAAAAAGAAAAAGCCATTGGTTGGCATCAGGAAGGGTATCCAACCAAGAAATCTGTCACTGGCAAAGCAAAGTCCCTGTGAAGGGTACTGTCAGAGCCCCAGCTAATAGGGGGAAGACTACCCCCCCCAAAAAAAAAATTGTTTTTATTAAGTTGTTCAGATTTTGAAACAGTAAGTTTAATGTGTCATGTATTAAAAGTTCTATTATCCATTATCTTAAAATGCACATGACAAATACAATAAACTTTGAAATAAGTGAGGAACAAGATAGTTTTAAGAAGAATTCATGCACAAGAGAAGTCATCTTTAACCTTAAATTGATCACAGATAAATACCTGGAAAAACAAAAAGATCTTTATATTTGTTTCATAGGTTATGCAAATGCTTTTGATTCTGTAAACCACAAGTCATTAATCAAAACCCTTTAAAATTCAATGAAAATAACCTCTCAATAATATCTAGGTTATATGGGGACCAGCAAACAAAATTTAGAATGTCTTTTGGGATGTCAGCCCCTGTAAAAATAAGGAGAGATGTCAGGCAAGGGTGTGTAGTATCCCATCACTATTCAATATGTATACAGAAGGCATATTCAGAATCACTTCCAGGTGTAAAAGTGGGAGGTAGGATAATAAATAATCTTTGATATGCTGACAACACCTCTCCTGGCTGATAACAAAGAAGATCTCAAAACTCTGTGAAATTGAAAGTGAAAAACTTGGTTTGAAAATGAATATGAAGAAACAGAAACATTAGTTATCTTAACATAACAACACTGCTTTCAGTTAATTATTGATGGTTGTGAGGTGGAGCTGGTAGAAACCTTTGTATACCTGGGACAACTGATAACAACAGATTGAAGGTCAGATGTAGAGATAAAATGAAGAATTGTTATGGCTAAAAATACATTTTTAAACCTAAAACACCTGCTAACCACCCAATACATGTCATGGAAAGCCAGGATCCTTCTGTTAAAATGCTATGTATGGTCAAACCTCACTTATGGCTATGAAACTTAGATAACAACGAAAAGTTCTGAAACAAAAATAGAAGCCTTAGAGTTACTGTAGAGTATCTTGGAAAGAAAAAAAGACAAATGAAAGGGTCTTGAATAATATAGGAATAAGGAAAACAACCCTACTAAACTCAATAAAAAGAAGAAAAATTACATTCTGTGGGCAAATAAGGCAGTATTATTTGCTTCAAAAAATGATAATGGAAGGCACTGTTAAGGGAAAGCAAGGAAGAGGAAGGAAAAGGACCACATGGACAGGCAACATTGCTGATATGATGAAGAAAAGTGTGGCAAGTGTGGAGGTGTATGACAGCCAACCTCTTTGAGATGACACCCTGGTAAGGTAAGGTAAGGTCGTTGAATGACTTTTCAGCAATGCAGTGGTAGAACCTTTCTAGAACTTAGGTCTCTGTTGATGTTCAGTATGGGTTCAGAGGATCTTGGTTCATGAGTGACCTTTTGAGTCTAATTGCAAAACACATATATAGGTTTAGAAATAAGTGATACTGCTATCAACATTCAACAAGTGCAGAACATGTGCTTCTTCCTCATACTGTGCCTCAGATTGTTGTTTAAGAGTGCTAGTGCTAGTGCTANTACATACCTATAGACCTAAGAACATCAAGTTTTGTATTGCTACCTAAGAAATCAAAGTTAAGGGATTCTTTGAGGAGCCATGGCTTAATGTTAGTGTAACTGCACTGAAACCAAGAATTCTGGATTTGATTCCCTGAGCGCGTGACTTTGAAACTTCACAAAAAAAGAAAAAGCCATTGGTTGCCATCAGGAAGGGTATCAAACCAAGAAATCTGTCACTGGCAAAGCAAAGTCCCTGTGAAGGGTACTGTCAGAGCCCCAGCTAATAGGGGGAAGACTACCCCCCCCAAAAAAAAAATTGTTTTTATTAAGTTGTTCAGATTTTGAAACAGTAAGTTTAATGTGTCATGTATTAAAAGTTCTATTATCCATTATCTTAAAATGCACATGACAAATACAATAAACTTTGAAATAAGTGAGGAACAAGATAGTTTTAAGAAGAATTCATGCACAAGAGAAGTCATCTTTAACCTTAAATTGATCACAGATAAATACCTGGAAAAACAAAAAGATCTTTATATTTGTTTCATAGGTTATGCAAATGCTTTTGATTCTGTAAACCACAAGTCATTAATCAAAACCCTTTAAAATTCAATGAAAATAACCTCTCAATAATATCTAGGTTATATGGGGACCAGCAAACAAAATTTAGAATGTCTTTTGGGATGTCAGCCCCTGTAAAAATAAGGAGAGATGTCAGGCAAGGGTGTGTAGTATCCCATCACTATTCAATATGTATACAGAAGGCATATTCAGAATCACTTCCAGGTGTAAAAGTGGGAGGTAGGATAATAAATAATCTTTGATATGCTGACAACACCTCTCCTGGCTGATAACAAAGAAGATCTCAAAACTCTGTGAAATTGAAAGTGAAAAACTTGGTTTGAAAATGAATATGAAGAAACAGAAACATTGGTTATCTTAACATAACAACACTGCTTTCAGTTAATTATTGATGGTTGTGAGGTGGAGCTGGTAGAAACCTTTGTATACCTGGGACAACTGATAACAACAGATTGAAGGTCAGATGTAGAGATAAAATGAAGAATTGTTATGGCTAAAAATACATTTTTAAACCTAAAACACCTGCTAACCACCCAATACATGTCATGGAAAGCCAGGATCCTTCTGTTAAAATGCTATGTATGGTCAAACCTCACTTATGGCTATGAAACTTAGATAACAACGAAAAGTTCTGAAACAAAAATAGAAGCCTTAGAGTTACTGTAGAGTATCTTGGAAAGAAAAAAAGACAAATGAAAGGGTCTTGAATAATATAGGAATAAGGAAAACAACCCTACTAAACTCAATAAAAAGAAGAAAAATTACATTCTGTGGGCAAATAAGGCAGTATTATTTGCTTCAAAAAATGATAATGGAAGGCACTGTTAAGGGAAAGCAAGGAAGAGGAAGGAAAAGGACCACATGGACAGGCAACATTGCTGATATGATGAAGAAAAGTGTGGCAAGTGTGGAGGTGTATGACAGCCAACCTCTTTGAGATGACACCCTGGTAAGGTAAGGTAACGTCGTTGAATGACTTTTCAGCAATGCAGTGGTAGAACCTTTCTAGAACTTAGGTCTCTGTTGATGTTCAGTATGGGTTCAGAGGATCTTGGTTCATGAGTGACCTTTTGAGTCTAATTGCAAAACACATATATAGGTTTAGAAATAAGTGATACTGCTATCAACATTCAACAAGTGCAGAACATGTGCTTCTTCCTCATACTGTGCCTCAGATTGTTGTTTAAGAGTGCTAGTGCTAGTGCTAGTGCTAGTTTTTTAAAGGATGACTTGTCTTGTGTACAATTAATGATTTTGTATGAAGACATAGTTTTAGAGCTACATTTCCGTCTGAGTTCTGTGGGAAAATGACGTTAAAACCAAAAAAAAATAAATAAAAAATTCACATTTGAAAAGGTATTGGCAAACCCTTCTTCATGCTACACAAGTGCTTGTTGTAAGTTTGATCACAGTTGAAAGCTGAAAATTATCCTCAACATAAGAACATTGAAGTCTTAAGGGTAAAAAGTCAGTTTTAAAGTTTTACTGTTTCATTTATGATTAAAGTTAAATCAATCATATATAAATTGGTATGTTATTCTATGTTTTTTTAAAGCCACATGCATACTTTTACAAAACACCACAAAGATAGACTTCCCTTGTTATCAGTAACCCACGTGTTGTCAAATTTATACCATTGTATTCACAGTTTATACATAATACTGGGGTTTACATCATCATCATCATCATATTCGGTTTACAATTGACCAAAAAACAAAAAGGTAACATTGTTGGTATTGGTGATTATATCACTGACCAAATAGTTTAGAAAACAAGGGAGGAATTGGAAAATGATAGTTTTCAAGTAATTGGGCTTAAGATTTTTCCAAAAAACTCAGTTTCGGCATTTATAATATATAGTAATAAAATATGAAATACGAAAGTCATTGTCACAAAATATTACCATTCCTACTTCAAGGCAGAGATGATTGCTGACCTCAGCAAAACACTCTGGCAGCTTTTCATCATCATCATTTTTCTTGTCACCCTATGGCAGATTAAACATCAAAATGTCGTGATCACCTCCATAAATTCCAGTCTTTGAGTAAAATCAGCAAAATCTGATTTTCTTTGGTCCAATAACTGATGTTGTCACACTAGTATTTTTGTTGCTTTCCTCTACTTCCTCCTTTTAGCATTCCTTACAGGCAGATTTTGTGCAGACCCAGAGTAGAGCACTTGATGTGAGTGCAGAGCTTCCAAACTCTAAATTTAACTCTGGGTGTGATGAGAATGAGCTGTCTTCAGTTATCTACAGTTTTTTGTTTGTTACAAGTCTCTTTATATCATTTTGGAAAAGAGCTAGTTTTTGTAAGGATTTCAAGGTCCAGTTGACAAATTTTAGTCCATAGAGTACAATAGGTATGACATAGGTATTAAACATTTTTTATTTTTAGGTAATTTGATGGGAAGCAATGGCTTAATGGTTAGTGCAGTTGCACTGTAATTGAGAGGTTTTGTGTTTGATTCCCCAAGTAGGCAAAGAGAATTTGTTTGGTGCCAGGAAGGGCACCTGGCTAAGAAATTCCTCACTGTTAAAACAAAGTCCCTCTGATGGGCAGTCTGATCCCAAGTTATTTGGAAAATTGATGCTAAAATTGATGCTAGGTAACAGCTGCTCACCCTAGGCTGATTCTGTGCTGTACCATGGTCAGTCCAACATTTTTCAAGGAATGTTTATGACTTTGGTAAAGAAATTCATGTACTAAGAGATTCATTTGTTATAAATATTAAAATGAAGGCTTGTGTTGAACTAATAGGTTGTCATAGATTTGGTTTTGGAGACATTAATTTTCAAGTACTGCTTGCATATTGTGCAACCTGCAGTGCAGAATTGCTTCATTTTCTTTATGAAGCCGGACACGTTTAAACAAGA
>RDPX01000143.1:570885-633292 GCA_003991215.1 Morbakka virulenta
TTTTTTATTAAGCCGGACACTTTTAAACAAGACCCCCCCCCCCCCCACACACACACACAAAGACACACACGCATGCACCAGTCACAACCTCATCATGGGGATGGTAAAATAAAGGTTTATCTCTTACCTCTGCCTGTACTGCTTTGAGTATTGTGCAACCCACAGTAAAAAGCTGATTGGCTCTTCTTAAATCAGCAGATTCCCAAAGAACCTCTCCACTTGGTGCATGATATGATCAATTTTAGGCCAATGCCGATGCTATTGCTTTTATCCTCATTCCCAAATGCTATATCTTTAGCTACATATATTTGTTCAGTGTATCATTATACCCCAACCAATGTATGTATTACTAGGTCTAAGCAAAAGAAAGAATAACTATACAATCTACTCAAGTGAACTTATCTAACAATATTGATCTGGATGGAATCATCATCATCATACCATAAAATCCCAGATACAGGTCCTGGGCTTATATCAATGGAAAGGTCTTTTTAGGTGGGCCTATATTCAGGTGGGCATATATCCAGGTGGGCTTATATCCAGGTGGGCTTTATCCAGGTGGGCTTAAAAGCAGGATGGATTTTTTGTTAGAACCATAATAAAGCAATTTTCTTAGCATGAAAACATCTTATTTTCTAGAAACCTCAACTAATAAAATGCAATAAGAATCAAATGTCTTCTTGTTCCTCTTCATCACTGGACTCCCTTTGAAGTTGGAACTCCTCATATGCTTACTCTGCAGATAGCATTTCTTAGTCTTTCAGCCCCTCAATATTCAGATGGGCCTTTTTTACTCCCATCTCATGCAAGAGCAATACCACACTTAAAGCTTTGGATTATCATGTCTTCTTTCTTTGACATTTCGAACCAGGCTTTACTGACCCATTCTGTGATGAGAACTCTTCTCTGAGAAGCAGTTATTTTCCCTTCGATATAGCTAACAAGATTCTCATGGATATGCTACTCATATAATTGTCAAATTATGTCCTTAAATGGTTTATTAAAAACAACATCTAATGGCTGAACTCAACTTGTACACCCAGGTGGTATGTTGATTAATTCTGTATTATTTTTCTTTAGAATACATTTTACTTTATCTGTTTGCTGTGGATGGTGTGCATCTGCAATCAAAATCTTCCCAGAAGAATTATTGGTGGGAGGGTTGATTAAACAATTATTCCATTGTTGAGAAAACATTTTTGGTTCGTAACACCAAGCATTTTCTTGAAACAGAACTTGCACACATCAATCCCATGCATCTTCCTCCTTTCCTATCTGCAAAAATTGTTAGTTGAACTGTGCATTGTCTTTTATCGAGTCCTGAACCATGGCTAGTATACCATACCTCAGAGCTTCCCTTGTCAGCATAAGTTTTTTCCATTGTCCATCACAAAGGGCATGGGTGTCTGATCCATGTTTGCAATGTTCCACATCTCCAGGTATGCAACACCTTTGAATGGAACTTTTTTGATTCAAGAGATCAAATTTTGTGCATCTTTTTTGGCACAATGTGTTTTTCTGCAAAGTGAAGTTTTGAAACACTTGGTAAATCTGAAAAATCATTGATCAGAAGCTAAAAAATTTTCATTTGGATAAAGTTCTTTAACAAGCTGCTTTACTCTCAAATTGAACCACCAGCATTTGTTTTTCCTTCACCCCTTGCTGTTTTATTATCATCATACAATGCTTGTTCCATTAGTGGAAACTTCAAATTACAACCTCTTCCATTTGCTCTGCTTCCACATTTTTGATTCAGTAGACTTTCTTCTAGTTTAACCCATTCTCTAATACGTTTTTGATCCATATTAAACTTTCTTGAAGCTAAAGAAATATTTTTACCATTTTCGAAATACCATTGTGTCACAGATAATTTAGCCTCGCGTATGTGTGACCTTCTCATCGCCATTTTTAAACTGATAAAATGCAATGTCACTCCAAGAAAACATTTGAATGCTTAATCCAATGAAGTATTATATAAAAACCTAGATTTCTAACTTCCATTCATTTGACGTCCAAAAAGTAAAGCCAATTACAATGAGGTGGCTTCATTTCAAGAGCTGCTTCACATATTTGATGTGAGTTAGATATCTAGGTTTTTACATAAGATATTGTTGGTTTAATCACAATTAATGATTGCTCTCACTCTCTGAGTGGAAAAAAAATGGAAAATGTGAAATTGGCAAAGATAAACTCAAAGGTTACCATTTCTACTTGAAGTCTTTGAAATTTGGAGAAATTCTGAAATGTGTCCTTGAGCCAGGTAATAAACACAGTTACATCATCATCATCATCATCATATTCGGTTTAACGTCCGTTTTACATGCTAGCACGTGTTGGACGGTTTCTTGAAATTGACTTCCAAGTTATCCTATCCTTCACCAGGTCTCTGCTGACACCTTTTTCTTTCAGATCCATCCTTATCACTTCCTCCCATGTTTTCTTTGGTCTTCCTCTGCCAGTGGTTCCTGTCACCTTGATTGTTCTGCATCTACTTGTCCAAGCATTCTTGTCCATTCTCTCCACATGACCAAACCAACGAAGCCTCCTATTCTGCATACAGCTGCCAATACTGTCCAGATTCAATCTCCTTCTGAGTTCATTAGAACTGAGCCTGTCCTTTAGACTTACGTTGCACATCCATCTTATCATTCTCATGTCATTCCGCTCCATGCGGCTGACATCTTCAGCTTTCACTGGCCAAGTTTCACTGCCATACATCATTGTGCTACGTACACATGCCTGGTAGACTCTACCTTTGGTAGGTAATGGCAGAGCTCTGCTGGTTAACAATGGCATCAGCTCCCTGAACTTACTCCATCCACTGTTAACCCTTGCTGTAACACTTGCACCAGCTCCCCCCTCAGCTCCAAGGGTGTCACCAAGGTAGCAAAACTTCTGGACAACTTCAATATCCTCATCCTCCAAATGCACTTTATGTAGGTCTAAGTCACAGGTTGCCTCTCCTTCTATGCACCTCTTGCAGCTAAAACGGTTAGTTTCTGTCAGTTTGCCCTTTATTCCACTGCACCGTTTATGTACCCAGTGCTTGCAAGTACCACAATAGATTGAGTTGCTCCCAACTCCCTTCCCACAGACTGAACAGGGAAACTTTCCTTTCTCCAATGGCTTTCCTAAATTGCAACCACTGACCATCACTTTTGTCTTGCCCATGTTCACTCTCAAACCTTTACCTTCCAAACCCTTCTTCCAAGTCTCTAACTTAGCAAGTAGACCATCCAATGTCTCACTGGAGAGAACCAGGTCATCTGCATATAGCAATTCCTCTGGGCAACCCTTTCGAAACTCTCTTGACAGTGCTTCCAAAACACAAATAAAAAGCAGTGGACTTATTACAGATCCCTGATGAACTCCAACACCCACACCAAAACTCTCAGTATAGGAACTGTTGACCCTTACCCGACTTTTAGCATTTCTGTACATTGCCTGAACAACCTTAATCAGCCATTCACTTACTCCTAGTTTCCGTAAAGCCCACCAAACAACTTCTCTTGGCACTCTGTCAAAGGCTTTTTCCAAATCCACAAAGGCAAAGTACAGCTTCTTGTTCTTCCCAAGGTACTTCTCTTGCATTTGTCTAAGGATAAAAATGGCATCAATATAAAAATGGCATCAACAATGAAATAAAAGTGTTATCAATGATTGGAGGGGAAACAATTGGACATGTCCCAGAGACATTGGCCAAAATACTTGGTCCAGAAATGGCTAACAAAATGATATTGGCATTGGAAGCTGAAGTTACTGAATCACCAAGAAATGCCACTGAAGAAAAATTGGTACTTGGTGGAGGAATAGAAATAGCATGCATGTATAAAGTGTATTGGAAATACAAACAAAAAAGCTATCTATGCAATAAGCTTAAAGGGAAATAAATTTTTAATATACCTTGTTTTTCTAGAAATATAAACAGAAAGGTGCTTAAAATCTTGTTTTTCTTTTATTTTTTTTGCCTTGCCCATGAGCTTATATTTTGGTGGGCTTAAAAGCAGGGTGGATTTTGCATTTTAACCAGTGGGCCTATATTTAGGTGGGCCTATATCCAGGTGGGCATTTATCTGGGATTTTATGTTATTCCGTTTTATGTCTGTTTTAGATGCTGGCATGTGTTGAATGGTTCAATAAAATAGACTTCCAGGCCAGCCTGTCTTTTACTATATCTTTGGTGAGACCTTTTTGTTTAAACCCAATCTTCCTCCCATGTTTTCTTTGGTCTCCCTTTCATAGCAGCACCTTCCATTTTCATTGATATGCACTTCTTCACCCAATCATTGTCATCTTTTCTCTCCAAATTACCAAACCAATGAAGCCATCTTTTCTGCGTGCACTCACTGATACTACCCAACTTTAATCTTTTCCTGAGATACATGGAGCTTAGCCTGCCCTTCAGGGTTACATTATACATCCACCGAATCATTCTTATGTCATTTCTTTCCATGCAACTCAGATCTTCAGCTTTCACTAGCCATGTTCTGCTACCATACATCATAACACTGTGCATAAGCCTCTTTTGTGATTACATCCAAATAATTATGGATTTTAGTACTAGTTGTGGTTCTACCAACATTTAGAGCTATGGCTTGTGATAAACCTTTTTTATGAACTCTGCATAACTGTAGACTTAATTAAGCTAATTGTACCTCTCTCCAATTCAAATGACCTTTGGCCATTGTTGTTTACCCATACTATAACTATCTACTTGTTAAAAATGTCATTTGTACTAGCATTCATGTAAGTTGTAACAATTCAGTACTGAAAAGGAAAATTTAAAGTAGCTAATTGTACTTGTTAAAAATGTCATTTGTACTAGCATTCATGTAAGTTGTAACAATTCAGTACTGAAAAGGAAAATTTAAAGTAGCTAATTGTAAACAAAATTGGCCAGACAGCTCAACCAAAGAACACATGACATTTGAAATCTAGAATGAAATGTTTACTTTATGGAAAGTGGACAGTGACTACAAAAAGCTTAAAATCCACCTTAACAACTGTTCTAACATCCTGTGTGATTTTTCACACAGGATGTTAGATCTTGTTAGGATGTTAGGGTGTAGGATCTTTGAAATTCATTTAATATTTGGAGTAGCCCTTTGAGTACAAACTTGTTTGAAAGTAATTGACAGAATAGTGCCAATCCAAAAATCATAATGTTTTTCTTAACCATGAAAACTATTATATCCAAAATTGATAAGCAGGTTGGAGGAATAATTGTTCTGGGCACTGAAAGTATTACTACCCTCAAGTAAATAGTAGTGAAATTCATTTGTATCTTTCACTTTCTTTAAAACTCAACTTTGGTCAAGTTATTTAACTCCAGTGGATACAAAGGTGCTTCATTAAAACTCAGTAATGTGCACTGTTAGCATTTTTACAGTTAATTTTAGCATGTGGAAAGTTGACACAGTTGTTCTAAGAATAATATATAGAATGCTAAGGATTAAAAATGAAAAACAATGGATTTGCCTTCATTCTTCAGAAAGAAACATTTTCCCAGATCAGTGGAATTGGTTTAAAAACTCAGTTTGTTTTTTTTATCTGAGTAGTTCTGCCCTTAACGTAACTTTTCAACATAGATAAGCAAGTGATATTTTGTGAGTAACCTGATGTTTTTCCTTTTTTCTGGTTTTGCTTTTTTGTTGAGTTTTTTAGTTAGTTTGGGGAACATGAGGCACAGAAAAATAAATGTCTGTCCCACTGCAAAGAAAAGGCCAATGTGTACCATCACATCCTTTAAAGGAAGGTATTATGAGCCTTGCTGTCAACTATGGAGACATCTCTGTTAAAGGACATGTGAGTTGGGCCACATGGGTTGTGTTAGGCGCACATTGGAAATAAGCACTTTGAACATTGGCAAAATAAATCAACATCAGATGAAATTTTTTTATTAAGAAAAATTTTAAAATGCCAAGGAAATGTAACAGATGTTTATGTAGGCCTAACTGTGGCATACAACCATCTTCAATGTAAATTCCTCTCCAAAGCCCCAATTGTGTGTACTAGAACAACTAAACTGTTAGTGAAGATGTATGAGAAAAAAACAGCTGTAAAATTAGAAATAAAAAATCTTTTATGTATTAACAGGATACCATCAAGGAACACAGGAATCTTTATGCATTTTCAGTCATTATTTTGACTGTTTTTAAAGAAAGAAAACATATCCTCTTTTGTATTTTTTGGATGATTAATAATAAATAACGAAAATGACTTCTTTACACAACACAGAAGATGGAAAAGAGCTAAAGGAATAAAGGAAAGAATTGTGGGCTTAAACGTCTTGTATACATTATATGTGTCATCCTACACACAAGGAGTAAGATTCTATGCTTTTGTTACGGATCACTTTTTTTCCCCTATAGTTCTGAATCTTTGCCCCTCTTTTCTGCAAGCCATTACCAAATTATAATTACTTTGGAATTTTGTAGAGGATGACTGAGAGAAATTTTGTAACAGTGCTTTTAGCATGAAAGGAGTTTGATACAAAATGAGCAAACTTCAGCATTGACCTTTTCTCTGTAAAAGTTGAACATTGTGTTGTTGGCATGTCCCTTTTGGCAACTCAGTTTACTGTATGTGTTTTTTATTGTGGAAATATACTGTTTAAATGTTAATGGGGTACACATTGTTTCATATTTTTTACAGTTATGGGAAAGCAAGCTGTTGCAATCTAGAGCAATTGATTTTATACCTGCAGATCCTTCAGTTCGGTTGGCAGTGTCATACCCACATTCTCTGCAACTCCAACAGGGTAAGAAGATGTGAAATGGTTTTGTATAACATAAGTTTTAATTAAAAAAAAGGCAATGACTTTTCTCCATGGCTGGAATAATTAAGTGATATGTATAGTACAACATGCTTTTTGACATGGAATTGACTCATGAAGCCCATATTTAGCTGCAACAAACTTTGTGACAGGATGTTATGAATATGATTTAGGAAAATAGTATAATGAGGATTAAATCTTTTTTTTTTTTATCTTAATGTCTGTTTGGTTTTTATTTCTTATATAACTGTTAAAGTATGTGAGGCATTACTTATTTTGTTAGATTCAGAAGTACCAACCTGTTATATTTAGGTCTAAGATAGCAACATTAAAGTAAATGGGAATTGTTAAGATCTGGTTATGTACACTAGTTACACAAGTGAAATAAATGCTATAGTTTTTAATGAAAAGGATGGTAATGATAATGTATGCAGCACAGAACTAGTTCTTTTNTGTTTGGTTTTTATTTCTTATATAACTGTTAAAGTATGTGAGGCATTACTTATTTTGTTAGATTCAGAAGTACCAACCTGTTATATTTAGGTCTAAGATAGCAACATTAAAGTAAATGGGAATTGTTAAGATCTGGTTATGTACACTAGTTACACAAGTGAAATAAATGCTATAGTTTTTAATGAAAAGGATGGTAATGATAATGTATGCAGCACAGAACTAGTTCTTTTAAGTAAATCCTAGAAGTCAATTTGACAAAACCCTGAAAGTTTGGAACTACTTGATTTGGCAGTTTGGTTGCTTATGGATGTCAGACTGCATTTATCACTCCACTATCATGGTTACTTTTGAAATTGGAAATTTGTGTAGAAAAAATCAAGTTACAAGGGATGTTTCCGATATTTAATGTTTAAGGTTTGAAAACGTTTTTGTAGTAATGTGGGTGACATTTGGTTGCCTTGTCATTTCATGATCTTAAAATTACTTCTACCAAAGACGTTATGTTTTTGCCTGTGGAAAAAAATGGAAAACCATTTGTCTCTTTTTCTGCTTGTATGCAAAATAACTAAAGTTATGAATGGATTTTTATAAAATTATTAGAGAATGTTGATAGTATGATAGGAAAGAACACAAGATTAAATTTTGGTGTAGACGAGGATTGTTCTCTGCTTCTGCCGGCTATTTATTTTTTACATAATTCACTACAGTGAGAATTCAGTCCTAGACAACTTGTTTGGGGGTGCATCTCACTGAAGGTCTGAAGCTTTATGATCCTATCCCAGGCCTTAGCAGTTTGTTAGGTTTTGTTTTGTTTGTTTGTTGGTTTTTTTTAATTTTCTAGGGGTTTTTTCCCAGGACTATCATATTTTGTAAAAATATTAGTATGTTAGGAGGTAACCTGCTGGTAAAGGTTTACACTCCCTGGTTGCATTTTTGGCTTATGATAATATTCAACTTGTTAAAGAAAACTACTGAAGTTACTGATGTTGACCAATGCCCTGACAGTTTTGCACCTCATTTTTCACTACATGTATTGGTAGTAATAGTAGTAGTAGTTGTGGTTATTGTTATTATTACAGTAATAATAATAATGATAATAATAGAAGAGAGGAGGACAAATAGCATACGTTTCAACCTCTATTTTTCCTCTAAAAGCCACACAAAGACAACCAGTACAACAACAACAGCAACAACAACAACAACAACAACAGCAGCCACAGCAGATTATTCAGCAACAGCCACAGCAACAACAACAGCAGCAACAGGTTACACTTCAGAATGTTGTGCCTGCATTAGATGTGAACCAGCTTGTCCAGAATCCACAGACTGGTCAGGTTATGTATGTAAATCATCCCACACTTGGAGATGTAGGGCAGATGGTATGACCTTCCTTTTGTTTTGTTTTGTTTTGTTTTGTTTTGTTTTGTTTTCCAAATTCCATAAGCAAATAATGTGTCCTTTTTTGTCTGCTTATAATTTTATACATGTGCAAGATTTAAGCAACTTTATTAATTTTCGTATACAGTGAGCATTTAAGTTCCTATGTATTCCAAAAGAATATTGTGCATGAACAAATTAGAAAGAAAAAAGCAAAGGCTAACAATTTTTTTTCAGCTATTTACTTAATATTCATAACAAAAAGCCGTTATCTTGGATAGATTTGTTCCTATATGAAACCGTTTGATCCTGAACACTGATTTCTTTTGATCATTGGCAAACATGCCCAGTCGCTAGAAATTACATATTTTCCATTACTGTACTATTTGCCTGTGAGAAATAGTTTGTACAAAAGAAGAGAAAGAGTGACAGTACTTTTGGTGTTGTATTTGCTCCCACCTCTTTGTAGCTTTATGCCTTTAGCATAAAGAATTGATAGCTGAGTGAACATTTTCATGTGTTGTGAATGCTGGATGAAAGAAGACAATTTCTAATGTTCTTTAAAAGCTTCAAGAAATAGAGGCAGACAAGAGGATTAATCATGAAATATTGGAACAGTGGATGGCCTTAAATGTATGATATTTTCTCTTCCGTGACTGAAAAGAGGAATTTAAATATTTCTTGGCGAATGAAGATTGCTAAATATGACAGCGAGATTTGACTGGTGTAAAAGCAGCTCACTGATGCTAACTACATTTAAGAGTGTAAACACATTTTTGATAGTATTTATGTTTCTTACAATTAGAGTTTACCAGCAACACAGGCCGCTCTTGCAATACAAGGAGCAACTCAACGCGATGTTTCAGGTTCAGCCACGGCATCCTCTTCACATTCCTTGCAGGGAATCACTGTGACAAACCCTACTCAAGTACAACAAGTAAGTGTGACTTGTTTAGTTCCTGTTGGTATATTGTTGTTTTTGTTGTTTGTGTCATGTTACCTGAGAAGTCTCACTTTCTAACGCCCCAGCATGAAATAATTTTTTTAAGTGGTTAAATGGTTTACAGAAGCGTATTAAATCTATTGATCTGGGTCCATAGTTCATAGTAAAAGTAATTGCGAAAAGCCGAATGCTGTCTGACATTCTGCTTTATCTTTGCTTGCCGCAGTAATCATGATCAGAAAAAATTCGTTTTAATTTTCCCCGTATAATGGTCAGAATGATCATTGGAATGACAGAAACAATATTGATTTAAATTTATCTAAGTTTTCTAGACGGAGCATTTAAAGCCCATATCAGTTTGGATTATTTGTTGGACAGCAAATTTTGTGCTCCAACATCTGTACTTCCCTCCGTAAACAAACATTGCAACATTCATGACTACTACTTCAGCATTCTGCAACTCAGTTAGAAAATGTGCAATTGCTCTAGCACTTTATTCAGTGTCTGTTTTCTTGCAGCAATCCACATTCTGATGATTTTATAGAAGTGATTTGTTTATTCTTGATTCATAATAATTTTATGCCAATTTTTTCCCATAACAGCTTTCAATATCATTATTACCATCATCTACCGTCTTCCCTCCATTATTCATCCTCATACCTCGACTGCAGCTTGTACATTCCAAACCGTATCACGCTTAAAACCTGTGACTTTTATTTCAAGTCCAAGGTGTATAGACATAATTCTGATGCTTCCTCTTAGTATTACTGGGTAATCTCTCTACTTGATGTTTGTCTTATCACAAGACACCCTTTCAGGTGACTTGATCTTTGACTTGGTGGCGATGCCCATCAAATTGCTGTCATTTTTGTGCTTTTTGCATTGATATAGCTGGTAGGTTGCTATGTATTAGAGCCCCTGGTGAAGTTATTGTTCCATTTAAAGTAATTTTTATTCCTCAGCGAACAATTGTATTCTGCTGCCTGTTCACTTCTGCAGTTCTTATTTTGTTTAAAGGGTTCTGCTATTGTAGAGTGAAGTATTTTTCACACATGGTCGAAAAAAAACCATATTTCATATCAGATGTCAGATTGTGAGATGAGATTAATTTTGTTGCTTCCTTTTTTGGCATGCTTTACATCTTCTTGTGAAAAAGTCCCATTTGCCAACAGCAATTTAAGAATCTTAAGTATTTTATGCTCTTACTGATTTCGTATTTTCGTTCGTTTTAAAGGTGTTTTGTAAGATATTGCTATTTCACACTTTATCTATGTACTGTAGTGTTTATATTTCTTTTATATCTTAGGTACAGCAACTCGCACAAAATCCGCAAGGATCATCCACCAGTAAGTTGGTTAAAGATCCATGTATTCATGTACATACATTAGTTTTAATCAGTTTGCAGTCATCACATAATTTTAGATTTTAACTGTGAAAATTTTAATCTTGTTCAGCAAAAAGTAATACAGTTGTACCTCGATGATTTTTCGAATTTTATCCTTGCTCCCTTGGCTTTGCCTTAAGAAGCTCTCATAAATTACCCCCGGTTTTTCGAACTTCGATTTGTCGAACCATTTTTTCAGTCCCTTCCACTAAATAACTTCGGTTTTTCGAACTTTTACGAAAGTAAACAGACAGAAAGAAATCATCGCTTATTTAAAGTGAGAAATTTTATTGTAAGTTCTGTAAAATATCTTTCAACTTATCTAAAACTGGTTTACAACCAGTAAATGGAATTTTACATGGGACTTGAAATCTCATTCCTTTGCCTTCGTTGATGGCTTTCCCAGTAATTTCCACAGAGGCAGTGTTAATTGTATCTGCCCTCAGGAAAAAGAATATAGTTTTCGCAAGCTTTCCACTTATCCCTTTTATCAAGTGTCCAACAACTTCATCATTATTGATAACAGCTACTGCATACTTGCCCACAATATTGTTTTGCTCTATTCTGCATGACAAAACTTTTCCAACAAACGGAATCCATGAATTGCGGAAGACATGATATCCCATCACAAAGGAGCTAACTTCATGTTGCTGGACGATTAAAATGGGTAACTCTCCTTGAAATAACGAAAAATCCATATCAATACCCTCTGAAACGTATGGTTACTAAATCTGCTTTTGCTTCAAATTTTGTGTTGTCATTTCCATTTTCGAACGATCTAGCAAAAAAATCGAATGTTCAAAAATTTGAATGTTTCAAATACATTTAAATGTACAATGTATGAATGAATGTAGTGAATGTATTTGCAAACATGTCTACGTCGCAGCAGAAAAAACGAATATCCATAGAAGACAAGTTCAAGGTGTTGAAAGAAATCGAAAGTGGGCACTCCAAATCATTAGTTGCTCAAAAGTATGGTGTGCCAAGAAACACTATTTCTACATGGCTTTTATCTGCAAATAAAAGGAGAAGATAATGTCTGCCTTTTCATCTGACAGGACAAGCTTGAAAAGAGAAAATATGAAATCAGGGAAATATGAGAACTTAGACAAAGCTGTTTTTAAATGGTTTATGTCCGTAAGATCGAATAACATACCGGCGAGTGGATTAGTCCTTCAGGAAAAAGCAATTGATTTCGCGAAATCGCTTGGTGTAACCGACTTCAAAGCATCGAATGGATGGGTTGACAAGTGGAAAGCGAGAAATAACGTCACGTTTAAAATAGTGTCAAGTTAAGCTAAATCATGCACGGCAGAGATGACTGCGCACTGGAAAGAAACTCATTTACCAAAGATCCTGTCAAGGTATGACCAAAAAGACATATTTAACGCTGATGAGTTTGGCCTTTTTTTTCAGGCGTTACCCAATAAAACTTTGGAGTTAAAAGGTGAAAAGTGCACTGGTGGTAAACACAGTAAAGTTAGACTCACCGTAATGACTGCAGCCAGTGCTACAGGTGAAAAACGTGAAGCTTTTACCGTTTATCTACAAGGCACAGGCAAAAAGTTGGATTGATTCAGAGGTCTTCAGAGATTGGATCAAACAGTTCGATCGAGAATTTCTGGCTGAGAATCGTAAAGTAGTGTTCATTGTGGATAATTGCCCTGCACATTCAGAAGTGCCGAATTTGATGGCCATACATCTCATCTTTTTACCGGCAAATACGACCTCTATCACACAGCCAATGGACCAAGGGGTTATACGATCGCTGAAAGCTAAATACTGAACAAAAGTGATCCGTAAGTACATCAACGCAGTCGGCTCCAAAAAAGAAATGCCAAAAATCACCGTTTTGGATGCTATGGTTATGCTCGAGCAGTCATGATTTGCATTGCCTGACACAACGATCATTAATTGCTTCAAAAAAGTAGGGATTTCCAAAGCATGTCAAGTGAATGCAGTTGATGATACTGATGATCCCTTTGCGCAGTTAACAGAAAGCCTAGACGAATTAACGGCGATTGATCCGAACTTGGCCCCAAGTAACTTTACTCCTAAAGCCTTCGTTGATATGGACGAGAATGTGGAAATATCTACTCAATCACTAACAAGTGATGACGAACTTCTTCAAGAGTTTACCACTGTGAATTGCAACAACAAAGACCCTGATATGATTGAAGATGATAGCGAAGAAATGGTTCAACCAAGTAAAAAAGCCTTATTTAAAGCAATGGAGTTGGTTGAGAAGTATGCGCTCTTTCAAAATGAGGATATTGCTATTCAGATGAGAGATACACTGCCAGACTTAATGAATTGGTTACATCAACAATACTTAAGAAACAAAAGACAGCCACAGACTATTTTACCTGTTTGTAAGCAATCAAATTCGTCAAACGTAGGTTGAAAAACTTGTCTTAAGTATTTTTTTTCTCCATCTACAAACCTGTTTTTCCAAATACTTCGATTTTTCGAACCCACGATATTTCGAACTATTTTTTCAGTCCCTTGGGAGTTCGAAAAATCGAGGTACAACTGTACGACCGCTAATAGTATTATACAAACGTGTAATTAAAATATCACTTAGAGCATTACCATATATATGAAATTTGTTATCTTCTCTTTGTAAGTCATGATTCTGTTCTTCCTCCTATTTTTCTTTTTATTGATGCCTAGTGACTGGATGCTGTGTTAAGCTAATTGTTTTTGTTAAACAGAGTACCGGACTTTTTACTGCTGCTCTAATTGAGGTGATACATTGTGAGATAGTTGACAAACTGATGCTTTTAAGGGGCGTTAATCCGTTGACCATCATTGAAACATCAACCTGAAACTCAATAGTTCAGTTCCTAGATTAAAGATTTGTTATAGAACATGGGCGAGGAGAAGAGAACGCAGCCTATAACTACCACTGAGATGCTGGTCACAAATTCATGTACACACATCTATACACACACATGTATACACACATATGTACAAATGTACCTACACATATAACTGATAACTCTAACTTCTCGGGCACAGTGGTTAAAAATTTTTCTTCTACTTTTATCCTGTAAAAGAAAGTGGCGAAAAAAAAGAAAAGAAGAAGATAGTCAAGAACGTCGATACATGTGCTAGTGGTTCGCATTGAACTTAACCCCTTCTGTCTGTGTACCAGACCCATGTGGAGATTTGAATTTTAATGTTTCTGGAAGCTGTTTATGAAACGCCATTGGACTTCTTGATTTCCCTTTATCTTTACCTGGGGAAACATTGGCACAAGTTTGTTGAAATCTTGCGATCGGATCAGGTCATATGACATGATTCAAGTTTTAACCGTACAAAAATAATTTTTGCATAAATCAGGTATTTTGTGCCCTTTTATCAGAGTGGATCAAAGAGAAAAAGTAAAACCACGAAATCCAGTGTATAACTAAATTTTACCGTCGAAAATCCAAGGAAATTACGTGGAAATAAACGAAGTTTGAAGACATTCTCATACTTAAATTTTTTTGACAAAATGTACCAGATCAAAATGAAGGTCTAATCTTTCTAGCACTGGTCAAAATTTGATAAGATGAAGGACAGTTATCCAGTTGCACATGTGGATTATGGAATCTTGGGTGCCTATATAGATATATAGGCATAGATAGATAGATAGATAGATAGATAGATAGATAGATAGATAGATAGATTAATTATAGATAGGCTATCTANGTGTACCAGACCCATGTGGAGATTTGAATTTTAATGTTTCTGGAAGCTGTTTATGAAACGCCATTGGACTTCTTGATTTCCCTTTATCTTTACCTGGGGAAACATTGGCACAAGTTTGTTGAAATCTTGCGATCGGATCAGGTCATATGACATGATTCAAGTTTTAACCGTACAAAAATAATTTTTGCATAAATCAGGTATTTTGTGCCCTTTTATCAGAGTGGATCAAAGAGAAAAAGTAAAACCACGAAATCCAGTGTATAACTAAATTTTACCGTCGAAAATCCAAGGAAATTACGTGGAAATAAACGAAGTTTGAAGACATTCTCATACTTAAATTTTTTTGACAAAATGTACCAGATCAAAATGAAGGTCTAATCTTTCTAGCACTGGTCAAAATTTGATAAGATGAAGGACAGTTATCCAGTTGCACATGTGGATTATGGAATCTTGGGTGCCTATATAGATATATAGGCATAGATAGATAGATAGATAGATAGATAGATAGATAGATAGATAGATAGATTAATTATAGATAGGCTATCTATCTGTCTATCTTTCTATCTTTCTGAGTCACTTTAGTGAGTTAGATAATTAGTTAATTAGTTAGTTAGTTAGTTAGTTATTTAGTAGATGTACTGAAAAACATTCATTTATCTGAAAACGAAAGTAAGAAAAAAGAGGAAGAATTGATAAATGGCGAAGAAAACGTTTTCTTGAAAACCCCTCGTAGTGATATGTTGGCCGTTTTATAGAAAACTCATATGCGATTTTCATGGTACGGTGGCAAATCGGTTTGAGACGAAGTGCGCTCTCTTCTGTGGTGTTACTTAGTTTAATTTCTTAGAGTCGATCACCCGTTTTGAAGCGTCGTTATGGCATTATTTATTCCTTTCGTTTCAGTTTACGCAAATTATCAACAGGCAACTGCTGCTGCTTCTTCAAGAGGTCCACGTGTCATTTATACACAACCGACCCAGAACCCAAGAGCACATGCGCCTGTCAAGGTAAATTAAGAACCAATTTTTACTTTGGAAAGCTGCTCTTTAAAAGACAAAGCATTTTGAATTTTTCGCAGTATTTCAGAGGGTTTTTAAGATATTTTTACAAAATGTACAGTCCCAATCGTCAGTATTTGGCGAAAGACGAAAACAAGGGCAAAAGTCATTTAGACTTCTACGGGTATTATTTAAAGAATCGAAAGCTTAGGAGTTTTTTTGAAGGCAGGCTATCATCACTATAACCTTGTCTTGATATATTAATTGCTTGTTAGCTGTGGGTGTAAACATAACTCGGCATGATTTTACTTACTCTTGAAGTGAATACATATGTAATTTTCCGCAATTGTTATTTCTGATATTTGGAATGATGGTTTGCTTTCCAACTGTAGATTTTTAAGTCAGAGTTTAATTCGAAAACCTTACTTCCAATAACAACAGAATGCCAGCGGGAACGATCAGATCACACCACTGGTTAACAAATGTTGAAAGTAGGTAATGGGTTCTAGTAAATAGGACAACTGGGAAAAAATGAGTTTCTGATGCATGTATTCAGAGAAGTAATTTTGTTCGTGGCGTAGCTCAAAAGAGCTCAAAAGGATCAAGTATTAATGAGGTTCATTGTTCATCTTTTGTTGGCACATGAAACAAGATTGAATGAGAATAGGATAGAATTATACATAGTATGTAAAAAAAAGGTCTGTGGTGATAGCTATTAAAACATAAAATTTATTGGTAAATGTGAAAAGGAAATTGACTCAAAGATGAGAAGATTATATTCTGGTTAATTCGAAACTTTTACAAACGAGATTTACCACCCGAACAACGTATGACAACGATGGTGCTTTCATATGATTAGACAAAGCATAAGTTGTCAAACAACTTTTTGTGAGAATAGACGTGACATAAGAGACTGGAAGCTGTTGTTATCTGGTGTTCCAGTTATCAATACACTGTATAGCCAACTGACAAAAAAGTAATGCACTTTCCAGTAGACGACTTTCTGGACAGCTTCAAAATGGTAGGTTTTATGTTCATAAGTCGGCCTGTGGTTGTANCCCCTTCTGTCTGTGTACCAGACCCATATGGAGATTTGAATTTTAATGTTTCTGGAAGCTGTTTATGAAACGCCATTGGACTTCTTGATTTCCCTTTATCTTTACCTGGGGAAACATTGGCACAAGTTTGTTGAAATCTTGGGATCGGATCAGGTCATATGACATGATTCAAGTTTTAACCGTACAAAAATAATTTTTGCATAAATCAGGTATTTTGTGCCCTTTTATCAGAGTGGATCAAAGAGAAAAAGTAAAACCACGAAATCCAGTGTATAACTAAATTTTACCTTCGAAAATCCAAGGAAATTACGTGGAAATAAACGAAGTTTGAAGACAATCTCATACCTAAATTTTTTTGACAAAATGTACCAGATCAAAATGAAGGTCTAATCTTTCTAGCACTGGTCAAAACTTGATAAGATGAAGGACAGTTATCCAGTTGCACATGTGGATTATGGAATCTTAGGTGCCTATATAGATATATAGGCATAGATAGATAGATAGATAGATAGATAGATAGATAGATAGATAGATAGATAGATAGATAGATAGATAAATTAATTATAGATAGGCTATCTATCTGTCTATCTTTCTATCTTTCTGAGTCACTTTAGTGAGTTAGATAATTAGTTAATTAGTTAGTTAGTTAGTTAGTTGGTTTGTTAGTTTGTTAATTAGTTAGTTAGTTAGTTAGTTAGTTATTTGAGGTGGCAACGTCTCTCAGAAAGAGACTACATAATAGACTCCATTCTAGCTTCAGCCAAAGATATTGCCGAAAAATGATAATCGTGCTTCTTGCAAACTTTAATTGTAGATGTACTGAAAAACATTCATATATCTGAAAACGAAAGAAAGAAAAAGAGGAAGAATTGATAAATGGCGAAGAAAACGTTTTCTTGAAAACCCCTCGTAGTGGTATGTTGGCCGTTTTATAGAAAACTCATATGCGATTTTCATGGTACGGTGGCAAATCGGTTGGAGACGAAGTGCGCTCTTCTCTGTGGTGTTACTTAGTTTAATTTCTTAGAGTCGATCACCCGTTTTGAAGCGTCGTTATGGCATTATTTATTCCTTTCGTTTCAGTTTACGCAAATTATCAACAGGCAACTGCTGCTGCTTCTTCAAGAGGCCCACGTGTCATTTATACACAACCGACGCAGAACCCAAGAGCACATGCACCTGTCAAGGTAAATTAAGAACCAATTTTTACTTTGGAAAGCTGCTCTTTAAAAGACCAAGCATTTTGAATTTTTCGCAGTATTTCAGAGGGTTTTTAAGATATTTTTACAAATGTATAGTCCCAATCGTCAGTATTTGGCGAAAGACGAAAACAAGGGTAAAAGTCATTTAGACTTATGCGGGTCATTATTTGTTTTTTTGAAGGCAGGCTATCATCACTATAACCTTGTCTTTATATACCATATTAATTACTTGTTAGCTGTGGGTGTAAACATAGCTCTGACATGATTTTACTTACTCTTGAAGTGAATATATATGTAATTTTCCGCATTTGTTATTTCTGATATTTGGAATGATGGTTTGCTTTCCAACTGTAGATTTTTAGGTCAGAGTTTAATTCGAAAACCTTACTTCCAATAACAACCAGCGGGAACGATCAAATGACACCACTGGTTAACAAATGTTGAAAGTAGGTAATGGTTTCTAGTAAATAGAACAACTGGGAAAAAATGAGTTTCTGATGGATGTATTCAGAGAAGTAATTTTATTCGTGGCGTAGCTCAAAAGAGCTAAAAGGGGTCAAGTATTAATGAGGTTCATTGTTCATCTTTTGTTGGCACATGAAACAAGATTGAATGAGAATAGGATAGAATTATACATAGTATGTAAAAAAAGGTCTGTGGTGATACCTATTAAAACATGAAATTTATTGGTAAATGTGAAAAGGAAATTGACTCAAAGATGAGTAGATTATATTCTGGTTAATTCGAAACTTTTACAAACGAGATTTACCACCTGAACAACGTATGACAACGATGGTGCTTTCATATGATTAGACAAAGCATAAGTTGTCAAACAACTTTTTGTGAGAATAGACGTGACATAAGAGACTAGAAGCTGTTGTCATCTGGTGTTCCAGTTATCAATACACTGTATAGCCAACTGACAAAAAAGTAATACACTTTCCAGTAGACGACGTTCTGGACAGCTTCAAAGTGGTAGGTTTTATGTACATTTTTTATAAGTCGGCCTGTGGTGGTATTTTNATTATATTCTGGTTAATTCGAAACTTTTACAAACGAGATTTACCACCCGAACAACGTATGACAACGATGGTGCTTTCATATGATTAGACAAAGCATAAGTTGTCAAACAACTTTTTGTGAGAATAGACGTGACATAAGAGACTGGAAGCTGTTGTTATCTGGTGTTCCAGTTATCAATACACTGTATAGCCAACTGACAAAAAAGTAATGCACTTTCCAGTAGACGACTTTCTGGACAGCTTCAAAATGGTAGGTTTTATGTTCATAAGTCGGCCTGTGGTTGTATTTTTCCTTAGGTGGGGAATATTGTTTTGGGGCCATTCCCAACAACACTTTATGTTACCTTTACAACATAAATAAATGTTTTGTATATTGACGTAGTTTCGAGGCCATGTAAATAATGAAGACCTTAACCATAAGACTTAAATAGAAACTTCTAATTTGTTTTACTGCGCTTCTGTGTTTTATTTCAAGGGGGGGCACCCCATTACTGGTATTACAAGAAGGAAAACTAGAAACTCCTTGAATTGACTGTTAAGGAGATACTCTTGACCCAGCATGAACAGTTGCATTGTTTATGTTATGTTAGAGATTTTGCTTCACGCTACAGGAGACAGTGGACAAATTGTGTTTTAATCGAAATCTGGTGGTAATGAACATAAAAAACAATTGATCTTAAAGAATTAGGTTATCTGCAAACCGATTGTATGTATTTTAGAGTCATAACAGACCAAGCAGAGGATGGGTTACAGTGGGAAATTAAGGTTTAAGTTGCTTCGTATTACTTGAACAGTAACTTGTACTGTTAGTTTTCGTTGCTTTTTAAAAATGCCTTTGTGAATCATTAAAGGTCACTCGCCATGATATCTTTTTAACCCATTGTTGACAATGGTTGTTAATAATGGAAATCTTCTGTTCGATCTGTTATTCTTCAGGTTATTCAAGTAGATGGTGCAAATGACAGCAGTAGCGAGGAAGACCTGGACGACGATGACGACGATTACTCAAAATTTGACGAATATCCAATCGGTAGCAATATGAAGGACGATAATGAAGAAGAGGCACTTGAAGTAATTTATTAATTTTACTTCTTTTTTTTCATAGAAAGATCTCAAAATCTCGAGTTATTTAGTTGCCAGACTTATTGTTAGGGTAAGGCTTGCTTGCCTTCAGTAGTATATATTCGTATGCATTTTTGTTTTTATTGTGCGTGTATCATAAACCACATCTCATAGATATACCTTTATGGTAATTTGAATTTTATATCAAGTTAACACGGGTGAGTAGGTCAGTACCCTCTTAAAATGTTCTTTAAATGCAGCCTATAAGTGTATCTTTTGATCTTTGGTGCAAAACCGGAATGGACAGAGTCACCCACTAGATCTTTTTCAAGGAAAGTAAAAATTGGCGTTAAAATAACATAAACTGTTGGCTCTTTTTGTTGTGTGTCGTTTGTACTACTCATTGCAAGGGCATATTGCCAATGGAAAAGAGGGAAGAAAAACTGTAGTGCATAAAAGTTATGGTTAAAGAAACTTTAGCATGTAATGAAAGAATACACGCAATGGGTGGATAAGGCCACAAGAGAAAAATTAATCATGTATGGTCTTGTGAAGTGAAACTGTAAAGCGAATCAAACTTAGGAGAGGTGATGTGTAAATAAGAAGTTCTGGCCAGAGTACTGGAAATTTTAAATGAGCTGGTAGTACTTAGTGGCCAGATAACGTTCCAAAGAATCGTAATTGAGGTAAGGCGTAAGATCAGGATACTGTAGAACTAGGTGGAAAATTAGGCTTTGTCCAATTAAGTGGCTGAAAATGATCAACAGCAATATGACGAATGGAACTACGCTTAATATGATTAGATTAGTCATGGCGAGGGCTTGCGTTGTAACAGAACCCTGGGGGTTTCATTGTGACTCTTAGTCTCGTTGAAACATTAAAGTAAGAAGTGCAAAACCATCATTTCTCGGAGGGGGGTGGGTTATTTGAACATATTTTATGCGGTTCATCGTGAAGCATGACTACACTCTTTTGAGTTTGCTTTTTAAGCACACGCTATGTGAAAGGTACGTTTAAACTGTTGAAATTTGGTGGTAATTGTATGGCCTTTTCCACCTTTTCCACAACATTACCAATGCGTATCAGTTGAGCGAGGGAAACAAATATTATTAAGGGTGGGTGGACTAGGCTGACTTTGCAGTTTGACAAAATGGTTTTGCTCTGCAACCGTTGGCATCATAAGAATTAAAGTAAATATAAAGAGGGTAAAAAGTACGGCATTAGAAATGTGTAAACTGAAACAAGTCTTTAAAGACGGAAAAGCACATCATTTCTGTCTGATGATGTGTTTTTCCACCATAGCTCTCACCAAAGATTTTGGCCACCATATAATGAAACATTCTGATTTTTCTGTAACAGCTTAGTCTTTTTGCGTATTACATACAGAGTACAGTAATTAGAATAAGAACACGGCAGAGTAATCATTCGTTTCGGTGATCAAGTGTTCTGATAGTAAAGGGGACGTGTTAGTTTTCTGCAAACCTAGCCAAAGCCCCCACTCAAAGTTGCTGCCTCTTCATAACATTTAGACACCATTTTATGGTAATCTGGAGCACTATTTGCTGACAATTCTTTTTACTGTTTTTAGGAGGACGATCCCCTGAATTCTGGAGATGATGTTTCAGACGAGGATCCATCTGATTTATTTGACACAGACAATGTTGTTGTGTGTCAATATGATAAGGTATGCGTGCCTACATTTCGGTTTCCATGCACCAAAGGCTTTGTAGCCTTTATTTATAGTAATCGATTGTGTACCTGCACGATAACGTATTTTCGTATTTGTGTTCACGGCTATGTATGGTACGATGTGTAATAGCACGTCATACGTATGATTAACTTTATACGTTAATGATTTTAGTGGATGAGTAGTGTATAGGGTTAGATAGGGTATACTGGAAAGGTTCAGTGAATTCTATCTCGGCTGAGGCCGCAAGATGTTGTTGATGATGATGATGATTATGAGGTTTAGATCTAATTTGTCAGAATGTAACAAAATTTGTGGTTCTTTGCAGCAACATGCTGACCTGCAGACGTTCTTCATTTTATTCATATATATGTAATATGAATTGACAAGTTTCAAGAAAAAAATAAATATTTAGCGAAACTGCAATATCAATTTGTTTGGGCACGAAATTTTAATCAACAGGCATTTAGGTCTGAAACTGTGGTCTCGGAAAATATGATTTTTCATTTATTCATGCCTTTAAACCAAGTGGCCAGACACCGTGATCTCTTCTGAACATAAACAAAACAATTATTTCGTTAGTAATTTTTAAAAGTTCCATTGATTTATGAAGAATATCCTGAGTAGGAATATTATTACTATCGTGAAGGTTACAAAAAACAACGAATAGATTATTTAAAGGAGTTTTGGCCCCCAAGGTTACTGCATTTAAGGAATGTGCCTTTTCATACTTAAAGTATGAAAAGGCACATTAGATGTGTTGACTGTCAATCAATGGTAAGTACTTTTAAAGTAAGTATGGAGTATTTTTGCAACCAGTGTTAAACGTTGTGTAGCACCATTGCATGTATAGGTAACCTTGAATAGAATAAGATTTTATAGTACACTTTTTATTGAAATAGCAATTCTAAGCGTTATTTTTGAGTAGTCGCAAAGCCCAGATGCTAAAAGGGGCCATCCATTTATTATGTTCGCATAAAATTGGCCATTTTTCGGTGTTACCACAGGGACTTTCTTTCATGCTATGAAATAAAGACTAGATTTTTTCCTTTCAAACATTCTCTGCAATGGAATGTATTTACCAGATTTTTTATGCCTGTCTTAATTGAAGGCTGTAATTCCTTATCAGAATTTATCTGGAAGTAAGTTTATTTAATGTTTCATTAAAATTTTTAATACGTTGGAGGAAACCAGATTTTTTTTTGTTCTATTCAGAATTTTCATTTGTTAGTTAACGTTGACAAGATTGCTCTAGCATTTTATTTTTCTTGTTGAAGATTGCAAGAAGCAAGAATAAATGGAAATTTCACTTAAAAGATGGGATAATGAATCTAACTCGGAAAGACTTTGTTTTTCATAAAGCAGTTGGAGAATCGGAATGGTGATCGATCGCCAATGTTTATTTCTTCTTGACAAATCAAGGTAGAGAAAGTAAGCGTCTTCAAGACCTCAAAGTGACAGCAGGGCTGTACGTTGAAATAGAAGAGTAATGATCGAGCCCTGGTGCCAATGGCTTTTATACCCGTACTGTTAAATGGATACTTTTTATCAATCTCAAAGATTGTGTTGTTATCTACTAATTCTGTAGCTAGCAACTGGGACGGATCCAGCACCTTCTAATGTTTAGGGGCTGGAAAAAATTTTGATGACCATATGTAAACACGAAAAACGTGCTAAGCCATATTTTGAAATGAAAGATAAAATTTGCATTAATTATTTCCAAAAGCTAATATATGCTGGTGTGACTCGGGGCAAATGAGGTGGAAAAGAACTCAACTAAACCAAGAAGGAAGAATAAGTACCAAACAGCATAAGGTTCACTTTAGGAGTTTTGAAATACTTCGGAATGATGGGAAGGACACCGTATTCCTCCGGGGAGCTGTAATTAGCTAGTGATGTTTTTCTTTGTAGGTAATGATTGATAAGAGGGTAGAATTGTAACTAATCGATTTTGTATGGATAATTTATAACCTTTAAATTTGATAAGCTTTTCAATAACCGGAACATTGATAAGATCCTCTAAATTGACCTTGAGCAATAACTATTTTTCGTTAGGTGTCGTTAAATGCAACAGAACTACTTCATTATATATATATATATATATCGTAACTTTGTTAATTGACATCCTGTTTGTCATAGACACAGACGACGCTAAACATATGTGTTTGAGAAGTAACTGAAAGTCCGTGTGCTGACAACATGGCGCATGATTTTGGTATGAGCACCTCCAGCTTTCAGTACGTGCAACACTTACTTCCCGAAAGGCTGTCTGGGACATTAACTTTAACTTCAAGAATGATACTGTTTGTACCAAATCACACTGCCAGTTTTTCTAAATACTGAGTTTTCATTTTGTCATTGATGCAAGCGCAAAAAAGGTGTAATGATTTCAGACTCTGCGTTGAGGTCGACTATCAGAGGCGATATAACTATGAGGCCAATATTATGCCATAAAGCAATGTTATTAGTTTTTTATTGAAGTAGATTTTTGATTGCATTGGTAGATAGGAAAAATCTTTATTGTTTGGGTTACTTTCATAAGTTTTAAAGTGTTAAAAAAAATTTGTTTAATAAGAATATATATATAATTCGGAAGTCAGTTATTTCCAACTGTGTGCAGGATGAATAAAAAGTTTGTTGCCTTCTAATATATTTTTTTTCAAATATCGTTTAAATGGAAAATGCAGTTTTATTGATCCTTGATAAATTTAATTGAGTGACCGTAGGATATGAAATCTGATCCGATTTAATGAATTTCAGTAGTTAACCATGTACTACAAAAGTAGAATTCTTGCGTTGTTCACAGTCGACAGGGCTTTTTTCTTATCCTTATTGTTGAAATAAGATGTTCCTCCCTTGCAAATGGAATTGTCGTTCTGTGGAGGACCAAGCGGTATTTACGTGGGTTTGGATAAAATGTATAAATATAGAGACCAGGACGAGAAGTGGCTCATCAAAACAGAAGATTGGGTTGGAAAAATAACGTGATTAGAAGCATATCACCGTTAGTCCAGTAAAACTGATGGTTAAAAAACCCATTGCCACCGAATTAAATTATAAGAGAAATATGAATGATGTTTCTTCTTTATTGTCTCTAGTAGTAAGGAAATTTGTTTTTCTAAACTGCAATGTTAAACTATTAGTACCCTGACTTATTTGTTTTGTTGTAGTAATGGGAAGAGTAAAGGAATGAAAAGACTAACAATTTAATTGCAGAAGAGCAAAAAAGAGTATTAGTGGGGAGAAAGAGCCTCCAGTTGTTTTGGAAATCAGAATGGTATGGTCTTTGACCTCCAGTATGCTACTTTTGATGGGAATTTTGCAGAGTCGTAAATTAAGGTAGCGTTCCAAAGTAGTTATTTTAAAATATAATTAATTGCCCAGTTCCTCGTAAATTTCCTCGAAAAATCAGATTGAATGATGGTTTCCTGGGGCATGAGTTTTATTCTGTATTTGAATTGGTGGCCGCACCAATACGATTTAACATGCGTTTAGTCTCCGCAGGCGGCATATTTGAATCTGGAAAATTTTGTCGCAAAGTACCTTTAAAGATTGTTTTTAAAAATTCGTTTTATACCGTTAAAGTCGATGCCCATTCGTATGTAGTGTTTACACAAACACTACAGTTGAATAAGCTTTAAAACCATAGCTGCTGTTTGAGGAAGTAAAAAACTCTTGGTATATAATTAGTGTGACCGTCCGTTGTGACATACATTTACATTTTTTAAACTCCCGGCATGTGCAACATAACTCAAACTCATGACCAATTGCTTTGGCAGAAACTAGAGGAAAACAAAAGGCAAAAAGTAGCAGACATGATTGTTTTTAGCAATCGAGGGTTGTAATTATTAGGTCCTGCAGAAAAAGTAAAACCATTCATGTACGTAAATTATATGCCTTCAGTTTTATTTGTTGATGATAACTCGCACGCGTATAGCTAAAACAAAAAAAAAAGCAGGTGGAAAAAGCACGTTAGGAAACGCCCATTTACAAAGTATACAGCAACAAATTCATCTAAGAACAATATTTACTTAACGAGTAATCTACTTTTTTTGAACTCTTTACCTTAGTGTCTGTCTCTCTCTCTCTCTCTCTCTTTCTCTCTCTCTCTCTCTCTCTCCTCTCTCTCTCTCTCTCTCTCTCTCTCTCTCTCTCTCTCTCTCTCTCTCTCTCTCTCTCTCGCGTGCTCGTTTGCCTACAACAAACCTTGTGCTTTCGATTATTGCAAATATTTGATTTGCTAAGTTGGCAACTTAAGTAACGCCTAAGTACACATTAAATATACTCCACTCGTTTTTGTACAGCTAGTTCATTAATTTTAACAGTTTTTTCCGTAGAAACACCTGACAAATGTTTGTCTGGACAGATTTCAGCAAAAGAAGCAGTTACTGGAAACTACTTTCATAAAATTGACTTAAATTATTTTAGATATTTCGACGCCAGATGTAGAAATTGTCAAAATCAAAGAGATGTTCGAACTATTTAGCACAATAATTAGTACCCAATGAGCAGGGAAAACGGAGTTATGTAATCTTATGAATGAACATAAATAAGTGAAACAGGGAAGGAGAGAATAAAGAATAAGTAATTGATAGTAAAAAAAAAGGAAAAAATATCTTCACTATTTAAAGAGATAAACAAAAGAACTTTAATTTACATGAGAAACAGAAGTATTAACTTGGTTTTTTGAATAGAGAAAATTCCTTATTTTTTAATACTCCAATTAACAATGGTACTTCTAGCTAAACGATGGTTTGTAGTTTATTTTAGGATTGGGGTGTTGCAGTGCGACATTACTGTTGATCGACTTTAAACACAAGAATGCACACGATCTGTCAACTGTATCACGTGACTGTTCACTTGGTTGCCGAAGGGCCGTTTAGAAATATTTTAGTGTAGTAGCATATAATAACGTGCAGTATTTTGGCACTAACGGCATCGTCTCTGTAAGCAAAGTACTTAAAAATTTATTGTGCATTGGTAAATTGCTTAATTCTCTCGCTTTTGAATTGTGAGATTGTGAAGTTTTAATACGATGTGCTTTCCCTTACAATCTTTGTACCAGCCATATATTGAACATACCATTGACAGAGTGGTAGCATAAGGGCTGGGATTCAAGAAAAATAAAATGTCCGAAAATGTGTTAAAAGTACTTTCTTTTACTGAGTTGTGCTTGTGTATATAGTATATGTATGCTGGAAATGTAGCACTTGAATTTAACTTTTTTTATGATAAAAGTGAGTATCACAAGATAATTTGATTGATATTGTCGACTTGGATTGGACGTGTGTGAAATTTGGGTTGCGCAGATTTTCACTCTTAAACCCTAGAGTTTTAAAATCCATACTAAAAATAATAAAATGGAAGCCTTTTTTTATAGTTGCAGTCCCCGCAGTCGTTATCTTTCGAGGGTATTTCTATTCAGTTAAGTAATTTTGTTAATTAATTAATGAACGAATAAATAAATTTAACTCTCGGGTTGTATTTTCCTGGGGCTTTTTGTTGTTGTTTTTGCGGGGTTTTTTAGATACTTGTTTACTTCTCGCCAGAACAAGGTCACCAAGACCGCTTGGTGTACTTTGTTTAACTGCAAGACACACGTAGAAATATCGGAAGAAAAGATGTAGAATTCTAATAAGGATAATCGGACAGCAAATTTGAGAACTATTGTAATGGAGAGCACAGCAAGGCTTATAAATGTGCACATTGAATGAATATTGATACTAAAATATTTTATGACGCCAAATGGCTACTCTGAATGACTTAGCATTTTAGTTAGGATTAAGGCCAAATTTTGGGGATTAAGAGTTAAAAAGAGCACATTTTTGGTAATTGAGCTTTTTGTTCCGTATGACATGGTAGACGCAAAATATATTTGTTATAGAAATGACAGGAAAACGTGGAGTTGTATTGGGTAAGCAATATATTTATTTTTGGAGCTTCCTGTATTGAAACAATAAAAATATGAGATGATTATTACTGCTATGTAGTTGAAGTTTGACCCTGCTCTATATTTTTCTACATTGTCGCTTGCGTGTATATTATGCAAGATCCAAGCAAAAGGATGGAGATACACATTTTTTCCGCATCATTACGTAACCAGACCTTTTGGTACAATGGAACAACCGATTACGTGACCGATCACGAACCGATCACGTAACCTGCAACTAAGTGACTTAAGTCACTTAGTTGCAGGTTACTTGATTGTAGTTAATACTCTGTATTTAAATATTTGGGCTGGAAAAGTACGTTCCTCGTGTAAATTTGACGTGCATTGTTCTGCACAATGCTTCTCCGGAAACTTAACCCGACCATCTTGAATCTTAGTTCCATCATGAGCCACCAATGAGATGCGACAATTAGTAAAATATTACCACTGGGAAATAAAGGCCAGCATTGGACGATTTTAAGTGGTAACTTTCTTAATTAAGATAATACTTGGTATTTTAATTAGTATTATGTATATTAGTATGATAAATAAATTGATCATTGAATGACGTTGGATACGTTGACACTGGGTTTCAATGCAAGTGCTTTGGTATCAAATTTACTTATTCATTTCGTCAAACAATTTTCCTCTGGCCTTGCTACCCTTGTCCTGTGGAATTAACACACAAACAAAAGATAACTGAATAACTTCATCTCAAACAACTGAGTTATTTTTGCCTGTTATTTCAAAAACCTATACCGACCCTTTTTTTCGGGGTTTTTTTTCGCCTTGCTATATTATACTTGGTGTAGTACATGTGTTACACCCATTCTCGGGCTGTTTAAGGTTGATTTCCAAGTCAGGAACTTTGTTTCCTGTCTCTCTCAGTTGTAGTGCCAAAGAAGTGTTCTGCCTAGGTTAAAAAAAGTGTATTGTACATCTGATGCCCCGATTTAATTTAATACGTATGGAAGAGCTTCACCATTGCCAATGTTTGAAATCAAAGTTTCTTCGCTGAATGACAAATTGCATTGGAGTAGTAAAAGCGACGTCCACTCTGAAGAAGGAAAAGGATAACATTAAATGCTTCTAGAAAGTAATACCAAATATCTGAAAGTAAACTGTGAGTTGTATGAAACTGTTAAAGAAGCTTTGTTTAAGTGGTTTCTGATTATAAAAATGATTCCATTACTATTTGGTCCCCTGATGACAGCAGAAGATTTCTAATATGCCCGACAGCTGGGGTGCGAAGAAGGTCAAGAATCTAAACGCTGTCTTGGTGAAAAGAGAGTATACTGATAAAGGCGATGACTGGGAAATTGAACTGTCTTTTGAAATGACTGCTCCATGTAAATAAAGAGTACGCTTACATTGCTTTCAACATATAAACCAAAGAATATAAACAATTCTCCCGACTTTGGTCTTATTTCCGAGCAATTTCAAGCAAGAGGTGATTTAAAGGATGTACCGACGAAAAGTACAGCAAAATGAAGCTTTTTAAATAGCAGCTGAAAATGCAATCAGCGAAGAGCTACAGTTATTTATGAAACGTTCTATTAATTCAGAACATTTTTAGAAATTGGTGGAAGAGATGGATTTTGACTTAACAGGAAAAAGAGAAAGATAATCTTTAATGCTGAGAAGTTCTCAGCTTACCACAGTTGAAAAAATCTGAATGCAATCACTTTTTTCCCTTCCATTAAGAGCAACATAAGCAAGTCGACTAAGGAATCAGGATGATCAAAAGTACTTAAAACTAAGGAGAGGCTACATGTTTTAAAACAAATCCAAAGTAATAGAAGAGAAAACACCTCAGTCGAAAATATCAATGCATGATGACAGTCATGACAGAAGACTTTTTATCGCGGAATGATATTTATCTACATGAAATCCAATAGTTTCTACAAGATGTATTTGTCATTGCCCACCTTTGAAGATCTTAAACCACTGGCCATGATGGCATGCCAGCCACTGCTGCAGAAACCCCACTTATTCTATCTAAATTTTTTTTATCAAGTGTTTATGATTTTTCCACTTAACTGGAAAACAGCACCAGTTGCTTTTGACTTTCAAAACCCTGGTGAGTGCTCTGATCCTAACAATTATTGACCAACGAGTCCTTTACCTACCACAATAAGCAAATTTCAAGTCTATTATCAGTCTCCCTTGTTAAACATCCTTAGTCTCTTGGCCTTTCTTCTTATTTTTTTAATACCAATACTGCTCCGTTCAAAGCAGTCTACTGCTAGCTTCCTATTTCCGTTTTTTGCGAGTATTTTTACGACCAATGTAGTAAAGCTTTCTTCTTTTGTACCACTCCTAAGGCTGTCCACTGGATCATTTGTTCTCTGTCAAAGTTTCCAAGTACAGGACTTCCACTTATGCTATGAGTTTCTTCTATTGCTTATCTCAAGAATTATTTTTCCTTTTTCTTGCTACAGAAGGTGAGAAGCTTGCTATCCTGGTGACTATAATCTAAATTGGTTCAAAATTTTTATTAACAGGTATCTTGCAGCTATCGCCTTCATTTAATATTCCTGTCCTATTTTTGTCCCCTTTGTAGTTTTATAACTTTTCAGTGGCCTCAGAGCCTTGTTCGGCATTTAAGTAAAAAAGCCTCAACGGCCAAGCTGCTTTTTGCTTCGAATCAATTCTTCAAGACTATTGTTTCAAATTCGTCAACATGGCTGATATTTAAATCCAAAGAAATAGTTATGAATTATGCCGAAGATTCTTTTTGAAAATTTAAAATGGAGGGTATCACGAATAAAATGAAAAACAAAAATTCTTCCAGAGGTCACGAACTCTGATTTTAGACACTGGAAGAATAACAGCCAAGGGCAATAGTTAACGAGACTCCCCGTGTTACGTTTTTCGAGTTTGATTTGAATGTCAGTGTTACAGCTTTGACCATCACTGACAAGGACATCCTTGCGGATGTCACATACAACTCTAACAAGGAGAAAGAGGATATAAATTTCAATGAGACAAACTTTCTGTTGATAAGCCAATACGAGCAAATCTTAGGAAAATGTATATCAGTCGAGCTGTGGGGAATATTCAGCTTTGTCACCGAAAATGGAGATATCCTGCAAAGTCCAAAGAAACTTCAATTTTGTCCTTCTCCATCGTTTGCTAACTACAAAAGTTTCATTTCATCTGTTCGTAGTGTTGGTCCAGGAGCCTGGGTCCAAGCTATAATATGCGAAGTCTGGCTGACGGTTGGATACAGGTAGCCTAAAGAGTACTTGGGAATTCGGTATTTTCAGTGTCTGTGCTTTTGAATCTCTCTGCTGGTGAAGAGTTGACCATTTTTCTCTAAAAAGTTGACAGCTCATCTTTTTCGGGAAAAGAGATACTTCAGTTATCATACGAAATGCAATATTTTGGCAATCATCATCTCAGCTAGAGCTCATTGTTTGCTCGTTAAGTTTAGTTGTTAAATATTTTGACTGCCACCTGGCCGACAAGGGAAAATAAAATAAATATGAACGGCTGATGCAATTGATTGAGCATCTTCAGCAAGTTCTTCATCTATTAAACACTTTTTTTACACTTTTTGAACACAAAACTATTTTTATTCTAACTTGAATAGATGTAGTTCTACAAAACAAAGCCGGAGAACACCAGAACCCCCTGTGTAGATGATATTCAACTTAAAATATTTGTGTGGCTGCAATGACTTGCCTTTGGCAATGTAAAATTTTGGATGCAAAGAAAATGTGTCCAGATGACTGGACACATTTATTTTGACCTTGGATTCAGAGGAGTATGACTAACAATTGGCAAGGTATTGCACTTCCAGTACTGATAGGGAAAACGTTTAACGAGTTCTGTCTTCTGTACATTAAAGTAGCTACTGAAAAAAAGGAATGGTATAACAAACTAAATTAAGATCGAGATGAAACCATGCTAACCAATTTTGTCTTTCCGTATGCTGGTTGAAAAAGCTATAACCATATATTTGCTTGGTCGTCGACGTCACAGGTTTTGAAAAAGAAATTTAACACTTCACAGAGAGTAATCAGTCTGGGAGGCCAAAGAGAGAAATGTCACGGTGTTGCTCAGTGCATCTGTTAAGTGTAAAGGCTTAAATAAAAGTAGCAATATGAAGGTAAAAATGCCACATTCTATGGTGATAGGCTGCTAAGCAATCATAGTTTGACATCATCAAATTTAGTAAATAATGTACAGGGTCACCATGAATCAGGATCATATAATGCTATCAAAAATGGTTCAGGAGAAACCAGGGCTATCTTTGAACGTTCCAGATTATGATTTTATCTTTGTATATAGAATTTATATATAAATACGCTGGCAAGATCTGGTAATAACCCCTTCAAGTCTTGGATATACGTTCTGATATTTCGTGATCAAAGTAGCAGCCTGAAGATAATTTTCCAGACTCCTCACTGGTTAAATGTCTTCCAAATAGGAAGTTTTTAAAGGGTCAATGTATTGCCTCTACAGATTTCACAATACCTAGATGGAAGGCACACAACAATAATGATCATAAAACTCTTGGAACTTAAAACAAAGCCCAGAACTCGGACGTCGGATAGAAAAAGTCTTCATGTGAGCTAACAGGTAGGCATTCACTAAGATGATGGCTCGATTTTTCAAACTTAATAGAAAATCTAATTTACTTATAATCTGACCACGATAATATTAAACGCGGACCCTGTTTGTACAAAAAAACTAGCATTAACTAGAAAAAAACAGTGCCCTTACAAACCAGTTAAGAATCCCATCGAATTGGATATAAATTACGTTGCCAAAGCACTCTTTGACATTAGAGCTGACAGATAAATGTACCTAGCACCAGCACTAAGGTAATTTTTGGCTGGAGTGGGATCTAAAGCAGGCATGTCAAACTCAAAGTCGCCTCAGGGCCATAGGAGTCTATTTGTATTGTCATGAGGGCCGCAAAAGTTCAACACGTTAAAAAAGAATTTTTGCGATTTATTTTTCAATTTAGCAACACATGGGGAAATTCAATTAATAATGTACATATACATTGTAGTCCAACAAAAGAATATAACGAAAGTTTTATTCTTAGATATCGAACAATCATTGAATGATATTGACAAGCTATCGACTACGTCACTCTCGTAGCGTCTAAAAAAGTAGAAATCGATGTCAAAGCTTTGATTTATGTCCATTGATACGCTTACAGGTAAGAGTCTGCCAATGAGTTGAGGGAGAAAGGAAGATCATTTGTGCGGCCTGCAAGCGTGGCTACGGTGGGCTTCATGCTGCCTGTGGGCCACGTGTTTGACATGCCTGATCTAAAGGGTCATTAAATATTAAATCGACCACAATAGTTTTAAATGACTCGAATCAATAGGTCCATTTGCAGAAATTGTTTATTCGCTTTTAGGCTTAAACTACAAATAAAGATAAATTCCTGGAAGTAAATTTTCCCCAGTAATATTCCAGTCGTATAATGTGTAATTTAGTAATACATCCAATGTAGAGGCGAAAAATCACTAGTTTATTTTACCTAGTAGTTTCTACAGGATTTGCTCTCACAAAAGGGTATCAAAGAAATTAACACTCAAAATTTGACGGTGGCAGTAGTATCTCGGTATTCTTTTACAATCTCACCTTCCACTACTTCCAGCAAAACTAGTTTTAATACCCAGTTTTGCTGAATGTACAACTATTACGTCGCTATTTTAACTAGAAAAATGACAAGTTCTTCAGACAAGTCTTTTTCTTTTAAAGGTGACGAATTTTGTCGCTGTGTGGAAAACACTTGATATGTCCATTACATAGTTTGGTGTACCTTTCGTACAATATTTGTTGAAATGGCGCCCAGAGAGAAATAGCCTTCTTAGATATACACACTGGACGACATTTGTTGACAAAAACCTCCTTGACTTCGATAGAAAAGCGTCATATCTGGGTTGTAATTTATTTTATTTTTTGCTGAATAGTAAATATCCAGTGGAAAGCCATTACAAACACTTATGTTAGAAATGATCTTGCCTTTTGTCGCAAAAAGCATAAAAAATAAATATTCTGAGTCACCGTGAAGGAGAGCAAACAAACATATACCTCTATAGGCTATTTTGAATGTAATCATGTCTCTTTATTAGAGTGGGTCACGTCTGCCTGAGCTTCATAAGTTAAGACTAGAAGCAAGTCATCTATGTACTTCCTGGTGCATCAGCCTCTGAGAAAATATAGATTCGTGTACTGGTGCTGTAGCATCAATTCTGCCAGAAAACAAAATTGACCAAGATAAACAACATTAATTAAGTTGAAGATTTTCATAAAATTAATTTGCAGATCAAGAGGAGTCTTCTGTTGAGATCAGAGATTCTCCTTTTAAAAGAACATGTCCGTGTGTGTAGCTCTTTAATAGGAGTTTTTTGTGAAAGGTTAGTCTAGTCCAAGTTTCCATTTTTGCTGAAGAAAAATGTTTTTGATTTTGGAGTTTATATGGAGTTGATATGACGTTTTTGATGGTTAGTTTCACTCCATGCAAACTGCGACTTTTAGGTACGGGACTACTTTTTTGTGCAAAATAAAATGACACAATGAAATATAAAAATGAGTAATATAGTCAAGAACGTTTATGCAAAACGTAACAGTTGGCTTTTTTTTAAAAACTTGGTAAGATAATAAGAGGGATGAGAAGAAGTAGGGGACAAAGGATTGCACCATTTGTCAGTCCTGGAAAAAGGCTGTTAGCATAGACGCTTCTAGATCTCCGCCAACTTTTTAGAAAAATTATCGAAAGTGTGCCTGAAAAAAACCTGAAAAATAAAGGCATCTGCAATGAAAATGACTCTGGAAAGCATCCTAATCAAGGTCTGGCGCAGGAGAGATCCACATCAGACAGGATTGGACAGGAAATTACTATAAGGCATAGGTGCAGCAGCCTAAAGATCACAAAAATACCACGTCCAGCGTTTAATCAAGACTACTTGTATACTAGCTTGCTGGTCTCTGCAGATAAAAAGTTGATGCAATGTCAAAAAGCGCCAGACATTCTGGAGACTGGCTTTCCTATAACCCTCAGAGTCATCACTCTAGCATAAAAGCAATGGAGGCAGGCAAGACCTTAATTAATAATTAATGAGGTTTCATGTCTTTTGGTCTAAGTATGGCCTTATTAATAAAAAGACTGAAGCATATGGTACAACTAGGTAATGCTCATTGCAACCTCCAGTGGAATGAATGAAATTCCCAACTGCATAATGGTGCTCTTAACATACAATCCAATAACCTTGAGTCCAAATTAGACTGGGTTCATTGGCTACAAATTATTTCCATTGTCTGCAAGTTCTCGTCTCTCCTTCCAGTCATTTGCTTGCAGTACAAAGAAAAGGCTATTAATATGCAAAAAATATTTTATACAAAAAAAAATAGTTTAAGGATTATCCTTGAAAGATACAAAAATTTCAGAAAGAGAGAAGATATCCCAACAAATTAGTCCTCTTGAAAATAAATCCCATGAATGTTTTAAAAATGAAGAAGGAAATTTACTGTGACATAGTATTTGTTGAAAAGTGTGAATTCTGGTTATCAGAAAATGCTAAAATAGCAAACTTACATATCAATTTTACACAGTTCCCTGAAAGATGAAAAGATGAGTAATAGGCCCACAACTCTCATGGAAAGATTTTATAGGCTTTCCTTCATGTTTACTACATGCAAAGTTTCTCAGAATCTGTGAAAGTGCAGTTTTAATGTAAACAAAACATTTTAGAAAGACGATTAAAGAGGGTTTTAGAAGGTAATTTTTCAAAGTCATTACAGAAATCAAATTTAAGCAAAAGCTTTAGAATAATTTAGATTTTATGTCACATCTACAAAGCCATTGGCAAAAACCAATACTTTGGTCAGGCAAAACAACACAAATCAATTAAAAGCTCTACCCCTGGATAATCTAAAGAGGGATTATTTATCAGCAAATATTGTGCAACGTATCTGGGACTCAAACTGGGAATCAAATGACTGTTAATTATAACATTTAAATTTCTTTTTATGTCAGAAAATGATAGTAAATATCGAAAAGATTCCACCATAATTATTGTGTGCTCAATTGATTATCTCAATCATAATTGTTACGCCTCAATCAATAAGCCGGTAACCTGTAAAGTTATACAAGAGTCTAGATGAACCTCTGTCAGGTATTGGTTGGGCTAGAACGCTAGGATATATCTGTTATTGCCTTTAGGCTCAAAACCTAACTTTCGTTTTTACTTACAAAGGCCAAAGGCGATAAACTAAAATTGCTGTGAATTTTTATGGAAATGGGAAAAAGATAACAGTCGAAACTTACCAGTTGAAGACATTGGGAATGGTCTTTACTTTACTTTGAAATCAACATATTCTCATTGTTATTATCTACAAGTAAAGCAAGTGCTGAGCAAAACTATGGAAAACTTCGGAAAGACATTACTTCAGAGAACTATTTAAAGCACCATGTGTGAAATCAAGGACCTTTATTCTCTAATATGAATGGATTCTTAAAATCTGAAACCTGGGAGTAGGGACTAGCTTGAAACACTAATGTTGGTACAGTCCAAAAATAACCATACGCAAGATTTATATATATATATATATATATATAGAGAGAGAGAGAGAGAGAGAGAGAGAGAGAGAGAGAGAGAGAGAAAGAGAGAGAGAGTATATAGAGATATAGATATCTTCTTATAAATAGCCACGAGGTAGACATTAAAGCTGCTTTTAATTTTTTCTTCTTTGAACTCTAATCATAATCTCGTTCAAATTCTAATCCAAATCTAGACGTTTGGTCCCAAATTATGACCCCCATTTACACATAATTTGACATGACTAAAATCTAGTTTTAGGACAATAGATTTTGTCCATCAGTTCGTGTCAATTCCTGGCTTATTGGACGTCCGCTGAAGTGGCCCATGCCACTTCCACCTGTCCTGCCTTCGCAATCTTCTCTGAAATTTTAATCCAATCTTGTCTATTTGCGGCTCTTTGGCGCAGTATTTCCATATCTTCCACTCATCTTAATTTTGGTGTTGATCTTTTGCAATATGTTTGATCACTTATTTGTTGTGTATTCTTAGTATGCAGCCTATCTAGCTCTTTTGCCATGGTGGTTGGACGAGTGGTGCGTTCTTTTCCTCTGAAATTCTTATCATTTGAACTTATTTTGGTGAAATAGAATTTCATTGCTTGGTAAACAGGGGAATATCGCGATCCCGCCTGAGGATGTGACCAAACAATCTCCATCTCGCTCTCGCTCTGATGGTAGTTGAGATAGGAATCTTCTTGCACTTTTTACACAGATTGCTGTTGGATATTTTGGTTGGATATTGGATACCCAATATTTTTCTTAACTGTCGACGATGGTGTGAATCTAGAGTCTCTTTCTGATGTTGTTTTCTTCCAAATATCATCAAGAAATGTTTGTGTTTTCCGCGTTTGTAGAATAGGGTAAGGTAAAAGTTGTAATTCAACTTTGAGACATCGGGACCATACTTTTCCCTTCTTAATCAAAGCAGTAGAGTTTTGCTTCTTTTGAAAAAGGGTCGATATGTAGGCCAAAGTTCTGTATTTTAAACACTTAAGGTATTTTCCTTTCTCTTACGAACAAAAAGAAACATTGAAATCAACTACTTGTTAGTAAATCTTCAAGACTTTTGAGACAAGCTATTAGTAAACTTGAAAATTATGTTAGAGACCTCCACGGCCTTTTTTTCTACTTGGAAGGGTTACATCAGTATATTGTATGTTTATTCAGTATTACTTGAAACCATTTAAAAAAAACAATAAAGGAAATTCAAATGAGACAAGTGTAGAGGAATTCTCATCGATAGGAAACATTCAATGCAGTTGTGATTGTGTTTTATCTTTCCATGCATTCTCAAAAGTACAACATTGTAATGAGTGATATAAGGACCAACAATTTTATTTTTGAAGACAGTATCAACTAGTGTTTCTATAAATTCCTATCAATTTGAAAAAAAAGATAATGGAAAAAATTTATTCTACCAATTAATTCTATGATTGTGGTAAGAATATATACACGAAGACGAAGGACAGCGGAGGAGCGTGAGGAGCGTGAGGGAGGACAAGAAGAAATGGATAGCCAAAAAAGCACAGCAAGCCCAGGATGCGGCAGATAATAGACGACAGAATCAACTATACTACATAGTGAAACAGCTGACAGCACAAAATACAAAACAAACAGCAGCACCAGTAAAAACAAGAACGGAGAACTGATGAAGAACAAATAAACAAGACTGGCAAGATAAAAAGAGCATTTGTAGAAAGTACAAAACCGATATGCAGCTGAAGAACCACCACAAGAAGAAGCAAAGGAGACAGAAGAGTTTGACATCCCAACATAGGTGCCAATTTTGCGTGAGATAAGAGATGCATGAAGGCCCTCAAGAATGGAAAAGCCCCCAAAGCAAACCAAGTTACTGCAGATTTGTTCAAAACAGACCTAGTCCAAGCAATTTTTCCAAAGAATTTTTGACATCAATAAGGAGAAAGAAATTTCTCCTACATAATGGAGAAAATAACTAATCTGAAAAGTTTAAAAAAAGGCAATATTCAGTATTATGGAAACTGGAGGAAACGTAAACTACTACCACTGATCAGCAAAGTGGTCAGCAGGATTTTCATCAACAGGATACAATCACAAGCCAGCTTTAGGATAGGCACAGGAACTATTGACCAGATATTCATACTCAGAAATATTTTGGAACAAGTCAACGAATGGTATGCTACTCTGTTCATACACTTTGTTCACATTAAAAAGACTTTCGACTCCACAGAGATAGAGAGAGCCTCTGGATCATAATGCGCCAGTATGGAATTTCCTTGAAACTGATCTAGATAGTCAAGACCCTTTATGAGGACTTTTAGAGCACCGTTATTGACGAAAGTAAAACAACAGACTAGTTCCCAGTGAGGACCGGAGTGAAACAGAGCTGCTGCATGTCAGAGTACCTCTTCCTCCCAGTGATCAACTGGATTATCCAAATACAAAGGAAGGTGAGAAATAAGGGATCAGACTGAATTTCAGAATGTTGCTGGAAGACCTCGATTTCACCGATAATCTCTCCCTTTTCTTATCCACCATGAAGCATATAGAGCAGAAAACATTCAAACTGGAAGAAAATGCTGCTAAAGTTGGACTGAAGCTTAATGTCAAAAAGTGCAAAGCGATGGAAATCAACAGCAGGAGCAAAGAAAAGCTGAAGGTTAGAGAGAATGAAGTAGGAGGGGTCAAGAGATTCATGTATTTGGGAACCAATGTGGTAAAGGATGGTGGAGCGCAGCAGACGTTAGGAAGAGAATAGCTTTGACCAGCGCGCAATTCAAGCGGATATCAAACATCTGGCAAGCCGGTGCCAGCAGCAGAAAGAAAAATGCCTCCCTTTTCAGAGCATTGTATTGTCAGTACTGCTATATGGATGCAAGACATGAAAACTGATCAAGGGAGAGGAAGACAAACTAGACGCTTTCCAGAACAAGTGTTAAAGGTGGTTTTTAAGATGCGATGGAAGCAGCACATCTTCAACGAGACAGTTTTAGAGATGGCAGGGAAAAAGAGGATCAGCTAGGAGGTAAAAAGACGAATATGGAACTGGATCGACCATGTATTGAGGAAGGATCAACTGGATGACTGTGCTGTGGATATCTGGTGGGCCCTGAAGGACTATAGGCAGTCCGAAGAAAACTTGGGTAAGAATGATGGGAGTTGAGCAGAACAATGTTGACTGGAAGACAAGATATTTGGCACGCCTTGCAACTGCAGACCGGCCATGGTGCAGGAGTAATGTCCAGCCTTATGTGCTTCCTTGAGCAGAGAGGCTTAAGGTTAAGATAAGGTTGCATTGACGTAACTCAACTCGTTTTCGTCTGTGAAGGATCACACCGACACCATTTCACAGCCTTCATTTGGTTTCCAAGGGCGCCATTGTTGTACCTGGAGGCTGTAGCCTCCAGGGACCAGCTCTAATATTCTAGTACATTAGATTAAGTAGTATTGATCTTTTGACGAGGTGGTTATTTCAGTTCTGTACAAACATTTTGAGCTTTGTACGCTGATTGCTGTTGCTACTGTTGATACATAGTATGCAATTTTCACTGTTGGTACATAAATACTATGTAGCAAAAATGTTTCCTGAAAGGTCAATAGAAAACCAGCAGGACCTATGCTTGGTATTCATTGATTACAGGAAGGCTTTTGACAGGGTTATTCACAAGAACTTATTCATTATATTGCATGAAGATTCAGATTAGTGAAAAAGACCTCAGAATCATCAAAAACCTTTATTCCAAAGAAAAAGTGGCCTTTCGCCTCTCTGACAATACCCTCACTGAATAGGTTCCGATCAGGAAAGGATTAGGGCAAGGATGTGGTATGTCACCAGACTTTTTCAACCTCCGGAAAAATCATCCTTAGAGGTCTTGATGAAGTTTTTGAAACTTTCCTTATGCTGTCGACACAATCTTCATCACTGCATCCGGGGAGGGTGCCCAGAATCTGACTTGTGTTGCAACAGCCTGCAGTATTTGCCGTGGTCTCAGCATTAATTGCAAAATACAAACGTAATGTGAATCTCAAAACACAAGCCAAAATTCAAACTTGGGGTAGATGGTGAAACCATAAACAAGTGTCTTTAACTATCTTGGATCTTATCTCACATCCTGTGGTGACAGTAAGAGAGAAAACAAATGAAGAATTGGCATAGCCAAAGGTGCATTCAATAATGTAAGAGCCTTCTTTACCGATTGAAAACTTTCATTGACTATCAAACTCCGTCTCCTCAGAACCTTAGTCTCTGCGATCTTCTTATATGGAACAAAGGCATGGACACGCAATGAAAAAACACGGAAAAACATAGAAGGCGCAGAGATGTGGTTTTCCAGCCTCGTGCTCAAAATGTTCCATGTTGACAAAGTAGCAAACATCGAAGTCCTACACCGTGTTGAGCATGAAAGAGAATTACTTAAAGTGATCGAGTCACGTCAATCGAAATTTCGGGGCCATTACATCAGAAAACAGAACCAAGAGGACCTCTGGTTCAGTGGTAGACCGAGGAAAAAGTATCTGCAGAACTTCAACATCATTTCAAATCCAGCAGACAGCTGTGGGATGCCACCCTGAGACAGAGAACAATAGCGGTGCATTTCAATGCAAAAGTTGTTCACCTTAGCTCGTTTCAAGTTGCCACTATAGAAGAAGAAAAACTCATTGATAATAAAAGGGCTCGAGGTTTTCAGACCAACAACAGAGGTAAAGTCTTACTGCTTGACACGGTACTTGATTCGTTATCAATGACTTTGAGCGTAGACTGTCGGGAATTTTGATAAACTCTTGAGGCTGCATGAAAGCAGTCCCAAGCAAGTATTGTATTCAGCCTTTAAATATAAAAGACAAGAAACAAATCTTAAAGGGCACAATTTTGATTGCCTGAACACACTTTCAACAAAGGTCTAGAATCTTTCAACCCAAAACAGGAAATAATGTCACACACGCCTTGTTATTTAACTCCAGCGAGTTATTTCGCTAGAGTTAAATAACAATGCACGTGACAGTCCAGACAATGTTGAGCTGTGTGAGTGGAATTGCTAATGCAGAACAGAGCTTGCAATTTTGTTTCCTTTCTTTCAACTTTCCAACTGCATAAAAAATGGTTTTAATATATTTTTGAAAGAAATTTATATAAAAAGTGTTACCAAAATTCTTGGTGGGGGTGAGCTCCATCTGCCCCATTGCACGAGCAGCCACTGGAAATACACTCATTTAAGGAAAAGCAATTTTGTATTTTACCACACAATGACACCAAACTGAGACAAACCTTCGCGACCCCGTTTTGCGATTGAGCTGAGGATTTTTTGCCATTTCTAAAGTGGTAAGTGGAAGTAAGAAAAGGAAGGTTGATGGCAAGGACCGCCGTTTCCAGGACAAGTGGAAAATAGAAATACTTTTTCACTGACTTACGAAACAACCATGTCCGCCTAATTTGCCAAGAGACTGTAGCTGTGTTTAAGGATTTCAATATAAAGAGGTACTACCATACGAAATATGTTAATTACGACAAGCTAACTGAAGACGAACGCCACGAAAAATTAAAACAACTAATAGCACAGCAATGCTCTTCCACAAGAGCCCATGAATCAAATGAAAATGACACAAACGCGAGGTATGAGGTGGCTGTGCTGATTGCAGAGCACTTCAAGCCTCTTTCTGAGGGTGAATTTATTAAAGATTGTGTGATGAAGATGGTGGAGAAAATTTTTCTTTATGAAACGTTTGCCAATGTCTGCTTGGCTCGTGGTACTGTGTCAAGGAGGATTGAGAAAGTTTTTATCAGATACTAAGAGACAATTGGAGCCTAAAAGAGTGGAGGAATTTCTTTCGTTTTCCTGCAATGAAAGCACGGGTGCATCTAACACCGTTAAGTTAATGATTTTTTTTGAGAACAGTAAACAGTGAAATAAACGTCAGTGAAGTGCTGCTTCACCTGAGTCTTGAGGACAAAACAAGAGAAACAGATTTGTTTTGCTTCTGTTTGTACCGCCACAGATGACATAACACTACAGTGGAATAAAATCACAGGGACTATTACGGTCTTGGTTGGCGAGCACAGTGGATTAGCAACTGTAGTGCGTAAAAAAGTCAGTTAAAAAGGAGGTAAAACTTTAAAACTCCTTTGTAATATTTACAAACACGTTCTGTGTGCCAAACATCTCAAATATGATCATGTCATGAAAGGGGTGACAAAAAAATATCAATTGTATTTGCTCTAAAACCCTGTGCCACCGCCAGTTTCAACAATTCTTTGTTGGACATCCACGCTGAATACAGAGGTGTTATGTGTCACACTTATGTAAGATGGCTCCGCGGGTGTCTTCACTGCAGCGTTTCTACTCTCTTAAAGAGAAAATCGGACTTGACAAAAAAGGTACAACCGATCTCAAAACTTTTCTATCCTGTTTGGCTTGCTGGTTTAGGATTTTTAGTTGACATAACGAGACATTTCAACCCCCTGAGCACGAGTTTTCAAGGCCATAATGCAATGATTAACCAAGTGTTTTCACACGTCAAAGCATTTCGGACCAAACTGGTACTTTTTCAAAGCCACCTGTCAGAAATACAACTCAATACCACACATTTTCAATCTCTGCAAGAAATAACGACCCGCTTTCTTGTGCACAATATCAGTGAGCAAATGAGGAGGTATTCCTCAAACATCTCATCTCTGGCTGAGGAGTTTAAACAGCATTTCAGGGATTTTGCAATTGTTGAAAAGGAGATCACGTTTTTTCCCTATTCTTTTCCCGTGGATTCTGGTGACCCCCATTTGCCTGACATCTTGTACATAAAAACCACCGTTTTTTATCCATTTACTGCAGTTGAGATTTCAGTATCACCCTTTGCATTAGTGCAAGCATGTTATTTGTTGGTTCTGGTTAATAAAGTTTTGATTTAACCTCTAGAAAAAAATTTATTCGCATTCAATGTACGTCTTTATTTTAACCGTCATTTATTCAAGTCAGACAGTTTTTAGATCTACCTGCAGGCAAAATAGTGAAAAAAGCAAAATTAGAGGAAATCTTGAAATGAAATCCTCCGGTCGCCAGCATATAAAATCATCCTTGCGCCTGTGATAATTTTTTACCTCAATGTGGACCCCTTAGCCAATAGGTATGGACACCTCTGGTGCAGATTATGTCACTAGATTATTTGTACATTTGTCCATCTAACATACGAGGATAGGCTGAAAACACTTTTTTGAACGATCTTTAACATGCTTTAACAAGTTCGGACACACCCCGTTACAGTCTCAGTTTGCGCCAAGCTGTATGAGTGAAAAGTTGCTTTGTTGTTGAGTCGAAATTGGGGCTTGTAAAAGAAGCTCGTCACCCTCTTTTAAAAAGCGGTCACTGATTTCATGACTGAAGAAGGTGTTGCTGTCGTGTAAATTCATCGAAAATACACAAACTAATGTACGTCGGTTAACGGCAGTGGGTTGTTGTTGTTGTTTGTATGGGTGGCTCCATGAGCCAGCGTCGAGGTCCAAAGTGGATCTCATGAACGCGACCTCATTCTCATCTTCCCAGAGTGGTACCCGAAGATCTTCCTACGGTACTCATCCCTGGCATGGCAAATAACCAGCCAGTGTTCAATGTCTTCTTGCTCTTCTTCGCATTTTGGCCAATCTGGGTCGGTCATGTTAAGGGATAAGCGATGTCGGTACCTAGCGAATGCTGAGTGGTGGCTTGATTGAAGTCCTGCTGGGAGGATGCAATCCGATCCTGTCTTTAGTTTCTTGTCAACCTTTTTCGATCTGCCTTGATATGCTTCTTTTTTATGTACTAGAGAGCCACCACACATCAAGGCTAAAAGCCACTCGAGGATGAGGGTTAATGAGATGGGTAGACTGACAGGTGGATGATGATAAGTATTGTGAAAGAGACAGAAGATATAACTGAATAAATAAAATTTGATGACTTATATGGAAGATTTGACTAGTGTTTATTGACATTTGACTTGAAGATGTCCATGTTGTAAGTCCTCCGGGAAGCAATCGTGCGGCAAAGTGTTCCACAGATTGGAGAAAAACTCTTTTCATGGAAGTTCCGTTTGATATTAGGCACATCGAGGAAGAAAGAAAAATTTTTAGCAGTAGTGGCAGCAAGACGCGTTCTTGCTGTAAAAGTAAGGAGGAACTAGGGATTGAAGCTCAGCCCAGGACTTACCATGGAAATACCGATAGAGTAGAGAAAGACTAGCAACGTCTCTTTTGTGAGAAAGGGGCTGTAGAGAACTGAACAGATAATCTCCAACAAGATTGCGAAGTCGATTTTGAACTCTGTCGAGGCAAGAAAGAGTGCTCTGGGCAGCACCTCCCCAGATGTGGTGGCAGTACTCCATTTTGGGGCGTATCTGACTTTTGCACAGTTAGAGGATAGCATAAGGCGTTAGATACTTTCTGGAGCTGTAGAAAGATCCAACCATTTTACCAGCAGCTTTAGCAACAGATTGGATGTAAGTATTCCACTTTAGATCAGGAGTGAAAGTCAGTCCTAGTAGCTTATCAAAGCAAGGGGCTTCTTCAAGAAGTGAGCCATTCATTTCAACTGAAGCAAAACTAGGATCTAAACGTTGGTGGTGAAAGGAGAAAAACTTGGTTTTAGAGTTGTTAAAAGTAACAAGCCATTCAGTCCCCCATTCCACTACATACCCCAGCTCAGAAGAAAGGGAATCCGCAAGATCCTGATCACCAGTACTCTTCGAGGTGCACCCATAGCCAGTTGTGTCGTCTGCAGAGATGTCAACAAATGATCTCAGAATGTGATTTGGAAGATCAATAATAAATATCAAGAAGAGAGTTGGCCTTAGAATAGAACCTTGAGAAACACCGGCATTGATACAATGTACTTCGGATTTCTGCCCATTAACAACTACTTTCATAGGCCTATCAGAGAGAAAGGATTTGATCGTTGGCAAGACATTGCCAGATATTCCATAGCTAGCAGGTTTGTGAAGTAATCTTTTGTGCCAGACCTTATCAAAGGGTTTTGATATGTTACGAGCCACTGCCCTAGAAACAAAGCCCCCATCAAGAGATTCACTCATCCTATGAGATATCACAGTCAGCACATCAGAACCTATCTTGCTGTACGAAATCCATATTGCTTGTCACTAAGTAGATTGTTTTTGATGAGGTGATTGACAACTGCTTGGTTTATCATGGATTCAAACAACTTACTGATGATACTAAGGAGACTGATTGGTCTATACTGAGATAAAGATGACTGTTCCTCAGTATTTTAAAATACTGGGCAGACTGATGAAAAGGAGATGGAAAGCATTTCTTTTTTAAGCAACGATTGAATAGCTTTGTAAGGATAGGAGCAAGTTCCGGCAACAGATTCTTAAGGACAATGGCTGAAATATTGTCAGGACCAGTTGCCTTGCTGGAATCAAGGTCCTTGACAAGTTTGGCAACTTTCCTGACAATTAAATGGACATCGCTTAGTGTATTTTCAGTCAATGGGGAAAATTCGGGAAGTGGATGTCCTAGATCGTCAAGGATGGAATTTGAAGGAAATATAGTTTCAAAAAGCTTTGCCTTGTCAGAAGCTGGGGAAATCACCTCAGAGCCGTTACTTATAGTTGGAATAGAGTTTTACATCTGTTCAGTACTCTGTTTGTTACCCTCCAAAACTCTCGAGAGCCAAGTCTCTGCTCAGCAATTCTAAACTTAACATTGGGCATAGGACTCTTTAGCATTTCTTATAATCCATTTGCAGTGGTTTCGAGCAATTCTGAAGACCACTTTGGTGTCAGGGCATCTGTTTCGATGATAGCAATGGAAGTAGTGATTTTGTGAGCAATGGCAGCAGCACACCCAAGGGTATATCATGGCTGGCTCTTTGGTCTCTGTTAGAGTTTCTTATAAAGTATAAACTGTCACCAGCGACTAACCAACTAGATTTATCGGTGGCAATACGGGACACATTCTTTTTGAAAATTGAGCGCAAAGGAATTTCAGAGATAAAAGATCTACAGCTATCCCAATCAGCCTTTGAGTATCGATACACAGTGTGATGGAAAGAGACATCAGAGGACTCTTTGAATTGAGTGATTAGAAGAGCCCAGAGGAGATAGAACAGTAGGTGTACACTGTTCTGGGCAAGTTGTCAGAAAAAGATAAAGAAGCCTTGCAAAATGTCCATCAATATTAGGTACGGGGGTAGGTTTATCTACAACTTGGGTTAACTCATAAGCAGAGGAAAAGTCATGACAAAACCTTCTTTCATCATCAGTCTTGTTGGAATAGACTAGCCATTCGACACTGTGAACATTAAAGTCACCACAGATATGAATGTTAGCAGAAGGATATTCAGACAGGATCTTGTCAATTTTTTTCAGAGATTTGTTCAATGACAGTAACTCCATCATCTTGGGGACGATAGAGGGCAAAGATGAAAGAAGTGATGTGAATAAGAGCTGCACGGAAACACATATAAGGTAACTCGGAATCTTCATTTGAAATGTCCCTACCACATGGAAAACCGTCTTTCATGTAGGCACAAATTCCATGACCATGGCGGTTTTGTAGGTCGTGGTTAGTGGCCATGGTAGAATAACCTGGAATCTTGTTAAATCATCAACATAATTGGATGGGCCAATGCCGGTTTCGCAAAGAAACAACACGTCAGGTTTGGTTTCATGTAAATAAATTTCAACCTCTGGAAAGCTAGAACGCAGGCCCCTAATGTCAGTAAAGGAGACCTGATAGTAGGGATCCACGTTAGCAGTTGAGGAGCTGGATTTGCACTTATTATTTGTTTGAGAAAAAATCATTGTAGAAATATGTGGAGGAGGTCAGTAGATGTATTGTAAGCAGACACAGAGAGAATGAATGAACTATCTTTGAGAACCAATAAAGAAAGAAGAGCCGTAGCAATTCCCACTGACATGGCATAGAGAGGCCACACCGGAAACTACTGCATGGTCCAGACTCCATTCACAAAATGGCAATACAGCAGCCCCGATATTCTACACCTGCTGATAGGACAGCCTCTTTAGGAGTTACTCCTAGGTTCGGGTCCCTGTACTGTAAGGCGGATAACGTCAACCCAGTAAAACGTTTACCTCCAGCACCCTTATTAGTGACATGGTGTCAAAGAAAGAAAACCCCCATAGCATCTCCACACACCACTCACAATAAACAACAATTGACCTTGAAAACAGCAATTTGTCCCCCTTTGTCAGAAACATCACCAATGTATGAGGACTAAAGGACAAAATAGGGAAAGCGCGAGTTACGAGGCTGCCGAAAGTAAACACAAGGTCCACTTTCTACTCTCCATTTGTGTGGATGGCCGTAGCCTCCAAAATAGCTCCTCTGCCCTTTGACAATTCTGGTTTTAAGTCCTGCTGGGTGTCCACATAGTATAGTGAAATAGTAAAAAGAGGTAGTTTTATAATGATAATGCTTTTCGTAGTATATGTGCTGTCCCATTAAGCTCAATGTTTTGTATTTCCGCGAGCGAGCTTGTTCCAGGCAGCTTTGCAACATGTTTTTCTACGCTTTTGTTTATAGGTCCTAAAGTGCCTACTGCTGCCGGTACAAAAGTGGTTTTCATTTTCCACATTTTTTTCAACTTCAATTTGCAATATATTTTGAGAGTTTTTAAACTTCTTTAGTCGAAACATACTTATCAGTTGGTACAGTGATATCTATTAGCAAACATGTCTTTTTATCGTGGTATTTAATGATAATATTGGAACGGTTGGCCCGAATGGTCCTGTCTGTATGGATCCCAAAGTGACATAAAATTGTAGCTTTTTCATTTTCTGTGACATATTCAGGTTCCGATTATTCGTGTATGGGAGACCAAAGTGTTGGCAAGCCTTCCAGTGGATATGTTGTCCAACTTGATCATGCCTAAGCTTGTATTCAATTTGTGTTAAGATTGGACACCCAGATACTATATGATCTATTGTTTCTCTGGAAGAGTCGCAAAACCGACAATTAGGGTTAGCACCGTAATGAAGGAATTCTGCTCAGAAATTCTTTGTAGGAAGACTTTGAGCTTGCGCAGCCAGTAAAAATCCTTCCGTTTAAGCCTTTATCCATTTTCCGAATCTCGCTTAAAGACCAATTGATTGCATTCATGACATTCATGACATTCATGACATTCATGACATTCATGACATTCATGACATTCATGACATTCATGACATTCATGACATTCATGACATTCATGACATTCATGACATTCATGACATTCATGACATTCATGACATTCATGACATTCATGACATTCATGACATTCATGACATTGATTAAATTAATTGCATTGATTACATTAATTACATTATTATTATTATTATTATTATTATCTCTTTGTTGAGAGATGAACCGAAAATAGACATTCCGGAAGTATTTCTGAGTTATTGTTTGCGAATTCTCGTGTTGTTTCAACGAGTTTTCTGAAGAAAAAAACCGACTGAAGGGGAACCTGAAAGTCGGAGGATCTTTGACGACCCACAGTAAAGAGTTCTTATTAGAAGTGGGGAAGTTTCTAGGTCCGAGGCAAGTGAAAATGTTGAAAGTTCCAAGGATGGCAGTTGCACGGATGAACCAATGGGTAGGAAAGAGTGGAAAGGAGAGAAAAGAGGCAAGGATGGGACGGCTGGTTTGTTCAAAAGGTCACTAAGTATTCGCCCTTGGCCCAACAAATCTGGAAGTTACACAGCGTATGTACCAGCGTTGTCCCAATCGTTGTGGGAAGCGTAGGAGTGATGACGAAGAGGTCGGAGCGCAGTTTGAAAGAGTTGGGCATCCCTGATGTCTTGGGTGGACTCCAAACATCTACCATCATTGGAACCACCAACATATTGAGGAAGGTGCTTAACCTCTAAAGCTACTGGTCGGTAGCCGGGGTTACGTTTTCTCGTCTGGCAGGTGAATACCATCTCCCTGTGCGGGCTGTCATGCTGGACATGAACTTTGTTATTACTATTATTTCCACTACAGTGTTTCTCAAATCCTAGGTTGTTACATTCGGTATTACTTGTAAGCAATTCACAACAACTTACTAAAGGTTCCAAGTTTATCCTCCTCCGTGCCTTACGCAGACAATACCTTTCTTAAGATTCGTGCAGTACCTAATAGAGCTGTCATTTGTATTACCCCAAAGTTTACATACTCGCCACATTCTTTAAGGAAACCTATACATTTCTTACTAACTACGCCCAGTGCCCCTATGACCACAGGTACCATCTTTACTTTTTTAAGTTCCCAAACCCTGGCCGTTTCGTCTTTTAGCGACTGATATTTCTCAACTTTTTCGAGTTCTTTCTCTTGTACCCTCGTGCCTTCAGGGATGGCTGTATCAATTATTATGGCTTCCTTTGCTGTTTTGTTGACTAAGACTATATCTGGTCTTCTAGCTTGTACACGCTGGTCGCATTGTAGTCCTCGTTTCCAATACAGCTTTCTGGCTTATGGTAATTCCACTGCTTTTCTCTTTCTAAATCGACTTTATTGCACAGAGACCAATGCACGTATCTCGCGACATTATCATGTCTACGTTTATATTCTCTCTGCGCCAGCTAAGAACATTCACTAGTGATATGGCTCACACTTTCTCCTTTCTGGCCACACATCCTACATAATGGTAATTCGCCCGTTTTATCAATGTGGAACTTCAGGAAATTTGTTCGGAGTGATTGGTCTTGCGCACTACAAATTAATGTTTCGGTTGTGCCTTTTAAAACCCCTTTATCTAACCATGACCAGGTTCTATCCCAATCTGCTGCATCATTCTCATTTAAAAACTGTCCATGTAGTCGTTTGTCCTTCCACTCTGCAAATAGCTTATTTTTTGTTTTCTTTTTAAGGATTTTGGTTCCGCACTGTCGTCTGTCTTCAAATGACCATCCAAGTTTACCATCTGTAACATCTCATCGGTGCTATTTTTCACATACCAAGCCAGACTGTTTTCCTCCGATCTAACGCAATCTTCAACACTGATCAACCCTCTACCACCTTTTTTCCTTTTAACATACAATCTAGCAACATCACTTTTGAGGTTAAGTGCTTTATTCATGGTCAGCAACTTTCTCGTCCTTCTATCAATTTCCTTCAGCTCGTTATTTCTCCAGTTAATTACTCCAGCTCCCTATCTCATCAATGACACTGCCCATGTGTTAATTGCTTTAATCTTATTCCGTCCGTTGAGTTTGGATTGTAGTACTAGTCTAGTTCTACGCAGATATTCCTTTTCGAATATTCCCTTCATCTTCGTTTCTTGTACTTTATTCCATTCGACAATCCTCAAATATTTGTATCCTTCCTCCTGTACATCGACTACAGTTTCATCTCTCAGGCGAATACATTGAGTCTTAATGGGTTTATCTCTCTTTATAACCAACATGCCACACTTCTGTATCCCAAACTTCATTTTGATATCTTTGCTTATTGCATGTACAGTTGAAACAAAACTGTTGAGCTCACTTTCACTCTTACAAAATAGTTTCAGGTCATCCATGAGAAGTAGATGGTTTATTTTCATGGTTCCTATGGTATATCCAGACGACATCTTTTTCATTACACTGGAAAGTGGTATCATGCAGATCACAAATAATAACGGTGACAAGCTGTCTCCTTGGAAGATGCCTCTCTTAATATCGACTTTTCCCAAAGTTTCATTGCATGTTATTAGCTCTGTCTTCCACTTTGTTATTGATCCTTGCACAAAATTAATAACATTTTCAGAAATATTGACTAGTTTCATACTTTCGATAATCCAGGAGTGAGGAACCATATCATAGACCTTTTTGTAATCAACCCATGCCATGGCTGGATATTTTTGTTTCTTTTTGCATTCATTTAAAATCATTTTATCGATCAATAACTGGTCTTTTGTCCCCCTACTTTTTTTCTTACAGCCCTTTTTTTCATGAGGTAGTTTGTCGTTTTCCTCAAGGTGACTATATATTTTTTCTGATATGATGCTATTCATCAGTTTCTACATCACAAGTGGGCATGATATTGGACGAATGTTCATTGCCTCTTGCTGCGTCTTTCTGCCATAAGACAGCCCTCCCTTTTGTCGTCCATTCTGGTACACTAACATTGTTGTTAATTATTGTGTTCATTTGATTTGCAATGCGACTATGTAGTGTAGTCATCTTCTTAAACCAATATCCTTGGACCTCATTAGGTCCAGGAGCCTTCCATTGGGGACTTTCGAACGCTGTAGTTTAACTATATCTACAGTTACTTCGACGTTTCTTGCTGGTAATCTCCTTTCTCCTCTCTCAGTTCTTTTAACCATTCGGCATCATTTTTGTGGGTCTCTTGTTTTGACCATATATTGGACCAGAACTGTTTACTTTCATCCGGATCTGGAATAGCATTTTCAGATCTCTCTTTTCCATTCAGCTCTTGGTATACTTTTTTCTCATCTTGATGGACGAGTCTTCTAATCCCAAATTGGTCTACTTTTTTGTTCGTATCTTTTGATCTTGAAGTTTTTTGCTTTCAACCTTTGTTTTAATTCTTCTATAGCACAATTCAAACCTTTTCTCTGCACCTTAAATTTCCTTTCAACCTCGATAGGCTTTCTCTTTGACACCTTCCCCCCCCCCCCCTCTTTGAATTCTGTCTAGTAAATTAAGGTGTCTACGGATTTCATCAACCGACGCTCTTAATCGTTGTTTCCACCAAGATTCTTTTCCTTTATTATTTCCATTGTTTGGTTTTTTCAGACCTAATTTTCTTGCACAGTAAATAGATATGGAGCTTAATAGATTATTAGTTTCAGTTATTGACCAAGTTTGGATATCACTTATGACTTCGTTTACCTTGTTATTTATTGTTGCCAATTTACTTCTCTCCACTTTTCGGAACCCTCTCATCATTTCTCAAAATCTCAATAATCTCTTGGATCATTTTACTTCCCTCGTCAGTTCTTCTGTTATTGTTTGTAACTTTTGCTCCCAAACCATCTACTTCAGGTACTTGATCAACAACTTCCTCAACACTCTCTATCTCGCCATTATCCACTGACTCTTCCGTATCTTCAATTGGTGGTTCGTTTACATACCTTTTAATCATCTCAATCTCTACAGTAGTTATTCATTCATAGTTATTCATTTCTTCTTACCATTCTAGCTTGGTCACACAGATTTTGTTCACTTATCTCAAACATCCCTTTATCTTTCCATGCCCTGTGCATTCTTTGCCTAGACCCTCTAATAGGTTTGCCACTTTCATCAGTTTGATTGCTTAGAAAATAACACTCTATTCAACTCTTTCGTCCACTTTCTTTGAGCAGTCATTTGATGACGACCCGGTCCCCGCTGCTTTACCAGGGAGCACCTGGCGTAATATTTATATTACCATTTTGATTAATTGCGCTCATAAGAGGGGTAGTGGTGATAAGGTGTCACAGCCACCGGTATTTTTATTGAGCCACCATCCCTAGGAAAGCTGCTAACCAAAGCTGAAGATCCTAACCTGACCATGAGGCACAATTAGAACCCGCCAGACGTCAACCTGGAATTTACAACTACGGATGGTTTATTCTTCGAAGTTTTCCTTCTCCTAGGACGGCTGCCGACCAAAGCTGATGACTCCGTCCTAGCCAGGATTATTATTCTGAGGTTTCCTTCTCATATGAGACAGACTTAACCCCGCCGGATGTCAACTCAGTACTTTAAAGTCTCGGGGTAGGCTAACAGGTGCTACTCCTTGCCCAAGGGTGACCTGGAGGTAGTTGTGGCAAAGGGTAACCTCATTCTCCCACGTCGAAACTCCACAACCGTATGCAGTTTAACGTCGATACCCAGGACTAATTATTATTGTTATTATCATTTGAAAAACTTCTATCATCTAGCTGATGTTATTGCCGTCATATCTCCTTGTTAGGCGAGTCATAACTAATGACCTAGGGCTTATAATGTTCATTCTTCCACTTATTACATTTCTAGTACTCTTCTTATTATCCCTCCTGTTCCTGACAAGGTCGTTTTCTGCATATCCGCAATATTATGCTCAATCTCCAGTTTTTGAATCCATTTACTAAACCCTTTACCAACACTTCCCAGAGCTCCTATAACAACAATACCACTTGCACATTTCGCAAGCCCCAGAGCCTTCTTACTTTTCTGCTTAAATCTTGGAATTTCTCTACCTTCTCTTTTTCTTTCTCTGCTATTCTTTTGTCAGCTCGTACAGCGATATCAATTATTATCATCATCATCATCATCATCATCATTATTATTATTATTGTACAGTTTTCTTTGGATTTGCTAATTAAAATCAAGCACCGAGTCGCTACCAGCGACCTTGGGTGATTGAAGTTTGAGGTAATACATTTCAACAAAAATATCTACATTGAACAAAGGCAATTGACAAACAGTATATGAGACAGTTACAAATTATACAAACCCTAAGACTAACAATAACAAAACAAATGTATATAAAAGTTTGGACTATATAAAAACGTTTTATTTTACATTCATTGGAATATTACGAACATCAAGGAGACGAGAATATAGATGGAATATTACTAACAGTAAGAGGACAGAATTACAATTTTACCAACTAAAGTGTTAAAACGGAAATGATTTAGATCGACAGGGCTCTTCTTAGAACATGCGCTGTGCTGTTCAATACAATTTTTTGGACTTCTTCTAGTTTTGGGTTTCCAGGTATTTGTTGCAGAAATTTATCAGTACCTTTCTTTATTAGGCCAAGTGCTCCTATAACTACAGGCAAAGTTTTGGTTTTGAGGTGCCACATCTTTTCTACTTCTATTTCCAGGTCTTTATACTTCGAGAGCTTTTCGAATACTTTCGCTGAGACGTTTTTATCTGAAGGGACACTCATGTCAATAAACAGACAGGTGTTGTTCGTTTTGTCTTTGATGACGATATCCGGTCGATTTGCCTGTATGGTACGATCTGTGTGAATTGGGAAGTCCCACATAATCGTAACATTTTTACCTTCAGTAACTGCTTCTGGATGGTGTTCATACCAGTTAGCTTCCGTTTCAATACAGAAGTGCTTACAAATCCTCCAATGCAGATATTGGCCTACTCTGTCGTGGCGATTTTTGTACTCATTCGGCGTTAATATTGAGCAACCTGACACAAGGTGATCAATTGTCTCAACCTTATCTTCACAAAACCTGCATTTTGGGTCAGCGCCATTATGCAAGATGCAAGCCTGATAATTTCTGGTGAATAAACTTTGATCTTGGGCTGCAAGAATAAATCCCTCTGTTTCCCCTTTAAGTCCGGAGCTTCTCAGCCACTGATGGGTTGCGATTTCATCTACATCAGCTTGTTTGCTTCGAGCTGCGAATTGTCCGTGGAGAGGTTTTTCATGCCACCTAGATTGGAGTTTATCTTGTCCAATTTTCTTAGCTTTTTGCTTTCTACGCTTTGCGGCTATTGTTGGTGATACATGTTCGATGTTTTCGTTTTCGATACCTAATTCGTGCGAAAATTTAGCTGATTCTTTCACTACAGAGTGTAATCTTTTAGAGTTTTCGTGTACTCTAACTAATCGAAGCATCCAATCATTGCTTAGATCTAGATACTGCAAGAGACCAACTGTCGATGTTTTATACGATAATTCCAACTGAATCATCCCCCTACCTCCTTTAATTCTGGGGACGTACAGGCGGTCTACGTCTGACTTCGGGTGATACATTCTATTGGATGTCAATTGTTTTCTAATTTTGGTGTCAATATTTTTTAGCTCAGTCAGGTTCCAATCTATCACATTAAAACTATAAGCAACAACAGGTATCGCAAGAGTGTTGATTGCTGTTAATTTGTTTTTAGAGTTTAATTCGGTTTTCAGGATTGATCTTACTCTGCGGATGCATTCTTTTCGTATTTTCTCCTTCATTTTCGAGTGTTGTACACCATCGCCTTCATTTACTCCTAGGTATTTATAAGTTCCTTCTTGATCAAATTGTTTTATTACGGTTTCATCATCTAACTCTATATTTTCAGACGTAATTAGTTTTCCTCGCTTAAAAGTTGCCTTGGCACACTTATCTAGACCAAACTCCATACCTATGTCATCGCTGAACGATTTTACGGTTTTCAACAACCCTTCCAGTTCACCATCATTATGAGCGTAAAGTTTTAAGTCATCCATATAAAACAGATGATTGATAATCTTGTCCATGATCTTATATCCATATCCTGTATTATTAAGAAGTTGCGAGAGTGGGATAAGTGCAATACAAAATAAAAGTGGGGAAAGAGAGTCACCTTGGAAGATTCCACATTGGATTTGCATACCGTTTGAAATAAGAGTACCATTCGCGTGATGTAGAGTAAGATTTGTTTCCCATAATGACATGCTGATTCGAAGAAAATTTATTAATACAGGAGAGATTTTAAACATTTCTAAAGATTTTAAGATCCAAGAGTGCGGGACGCTGTCAAAGGCCTTTTTATAATCTATCCAGGCAGTACTTAAATTTTTGTGTTTAGTGTGAGCATTTTCCAGAATCATTTTGTTTATGAGCAGTTGATCCTTACATCCATATGATCCTCTGCGACACCCTTTCTGCTCCTTGGGGAAAATATTTTGTTCTTCCATGTGAACGTAGGTTCTTTCAGTTAAGATTGAGGTAAGTAATTTATAGGAAGTTGATAAACATGTAATGGGTCTGTAGTTTTTAGGCTTTGCTGTTTCATTTGTTTTGGCTAGAAGATAGGTAATTCCTTGACAGAACCATTTTGGTGTTAAATGAGGTTCTATCATAATTGAATTAAAATTAGATGCTAATTTGGCATGCGCGGAAGAGAGAGTATTAAGCCAAAAATTTGGAATCTGGTCAATGCCAGGTGATTTCCATTTATGAGACTTTTTTAACGCGCTTTGGATTTCTTCAATAGTAATATTTTCCCATTCTTGTTTGGGGATATCCCTGGTGCTTTTTTCAAGGTCACGTACCCATTCTGCGTTTTCATTAAATTGTTTCTCTTTTCCCCAAATGTTGTTCCAAAATTCCTTTACCTGTTCGTCAGATGGTATGGCTTCTACAGAAATAGATTCTTTTCCAACTTCACGGTAAAACTTCTTTGCGTCAGTCTCGAAAATTTTATTCTGCCTGAAGAATTTTTGTCGTTTATTGAGTCTACGTAACCTTTGTGCTTTCACCTGGAGTTTTTGTTTTAGCTCTTCTTTAATCGTTGGTATTTGTTCTACAGAGAGTACTTTATATTTTCTGATTACTTTTCTAGCTTTGCCCGATTTTTTCCCATTATCCTTTTGCAGTTCTTCTAGTATAGAAATTTCTCTTCTAAAACCTTCAATCTCTTTCTCTATTTTTACTTGCCACTTTGGTTTACTATGTTTCTTATTCGTTGTCTTTTTTCTTAACTTAATACCACATTTTGCTTGAAGAACTCTTCCTGTTGCATAAATTAATTTGTTTAGTTCACTTAAATCTGGATTTATATCATGACAGAGTTGTTCTAGTGCCTTATTGCCTATACTTAATATACTTTTTAATTTATGGGGATGTCTGATTTTTAACAACGCCTCTCTTTCACTCATGTCAGTATGTTTGACTATCGACAGTTCTTCAATGATATCCATTTTCATACTAAAAATTTCCTCTTCGTCAACGACAACCTCGTTCTCCGCTACCTCATCAACATTATTTTCAACCCTTGCATCAGCATTATTCGACATTACAAGTTCTTGTTCATCTAAATTTCCTTCAACTTCGTCATTTTCCACCTGTAATTCTCTAGTATCATTTTTTACCCTGTCTTTAATTATTGAGATTTCTATATCGGTCAATTTTTTGCTACCAACGATATATCTTCTAACATTAGCTAGCTTGTTTGCATCAAGCATTTCCATTTTTTCACTATTACTATTCCTTACACACCACGTAGTATATGTATTATCAGTAATATTCGTTTCTGGCTTTTCGAGTGCATAGTAAAAGCAATACATCACCTCAGCATACTCTTCCCTTGTCCATTTGAGTCTAGGTTTCTTTTTATTGTCAATACTAGCTTGTTGAACCACAGGGCCAGGGATGGGAGGTGTCCCGTTCTGGTGACCTGGTGGATTTTGACTAGTGGGAGAGGTAGACCTAGTAGCAGACTTTTCGAAATCCTCAGCCTGGTCACTCACTGAGGCACGCGCCCCTTGTTGATCCGCGCGACGGGCGATGCGGCATGATTTATTTTTGCTTCTAGTTTTCATTTGATAAAAGAGCTGGATATTCCGCGCCAGTAGCAACCTGGTATTTCTAGTCCACGTGGATAAAGGGACAGACTTAACTCCGCCGGACATCAACCCGGTATTTCAAGGTCTCAGAGTAGGCTAACAGGTGCTACACCTTGCCCAAGGGTGACCTGGAGGTAGTTGTGGCAAAGGGTAACCTCATTCGCCCACGTCGAAACTCCACAACCGGATGCAGTTTAATGTCAATACCCAGGACAATTATTATTATTATTATTATTATTATTATTATTATTATTATCATCATCATCATCATCATTATTATTTGACATTCCAGACATAATGGACTTGTTGACACGCAAAAATGAAGTGCAGCAAAATAACGAGCCACGAAAGGAATTATTTGAAATATTGCTCAGAAGCTTGCGAAAAAAACAGGAATTAATTTACCAAAACAGTGCCAAATGTTCATAGAGGGCAAATGTCTTCTTCATGCAAGATTAGAACATTGTTTTTGCGTCATTCTGATTCTGAGAACATGATTCTGAGAGGATGATAGTGAGAACGTGAAATTAGCTTGACTTTGTCCTCGAAAGGACAAAGTCAAGCTAATTTCCCTAAAAAGTCTTCTTACAATTATTTGGGAAATGCTTTGGAAAAAAATTGGCCCAAAGGCATGTAACATGTCATTTTGTGTGAAAATATTATCACAATCTAGTTTAATCTTGAACCACCAAAGTGCAAAGAATTCACCAAAGTAATCATGAAAATGACGCTTCACGCTGCCCACTCGATCAGCTAGCCAAGTATCATTAACTTCAAAACGCGTCACTACCTATGTACACTATTATGAGGTACAGTAACGAAAGTCTGGAAAGACAAAAAATTCTCATATATTTGGAGACGAGGAGTAAATGTATTAGCGTATAAAACCTAGCAAACGTCAGGGCAATAACACTACAGCTCGTAATGTCGAAAGTACTTGCACCCCTTATCAGCAACAGGTTCTATATTACGTATAGTAACAATTACATAGAAACTAACGTACAGAAAGAAGTTTGGGGATAATATTTCTGGTATTGTAGAGACCTGGTCACACGTTATCAAGCACACAAGGAAAAAACAAAGAGCCTTGTAGTGACATTGCTGGATTAAAAAAAACGCGTTTTGGTGAGTTGACCATCATGACTTACAACAGTCCTAATGTAATCTAATGTGCATAAGAAATTATTAAACTTATTTCCTCTCTACATCCAGAGTATCACATCTCCACAACTAATGATTATGTTATGAACCCAGTACATGTCAAAAGAGGTGTATTGCAAGACAATAGCGTATTACCATTGCTATTTAATCTTGACATCAATACTTGAATTTATACCTTCAAACACGATAAGATCAAATATTGCCAGGGTTATGTAAATGATAATTGTCTGGCTCCAAAGCACTAGATGCAGTTTGCAAATGACAATGCTATCGTGCCAGCTTTGAAAACAGACAAACAATACCTCTCCAATCCACTTACCAATTGGGCTTCATGGGCTGGATTAATTATCAAAGTTGAAAACTGTCACGTATTTGGAATGAAAAAACCCACAAAACAAACATAATACAGTGTAAACCGTACATAACGATAAACAACAGACAAATTGCACCTGAGGAGGCGTTTATCGTTTACTTAGCTTGGTAAGGACTTAAGCACACACATGACTAAGCAATATATCAAAGGTATCGTATCCAAGGATGTTGATTCGTACCTTTGCAAATTTGATTTACTTTCACTTCACCCACTTTACAAAATTTAAATTTCTCAGCGTTACGTGTTTTCGAAAATCAAATGAATATCTACCATTTACAATCTTACCGACACGTTGATTAGTGAAGAACCAGATGGAAAATTCAACTGATATTACCGTAAATAACTACAAATTCCAATTAGTGGAAACATCTCTAACCTTAGCATACCAAAAGAGAAACTAAGTCGAAACCTAAACTCAGTAAAGTGTGTTTACTAACAGTACAACTTTTAGACGAATTCTGAAATGCTGAATTAATGATGAACCCAAGCAACTTTACGAATTAATATCATCAAAAAATTTTAATCATGTAATTTATCTGTTATGGTGGCTGACTAAAAACGTTTAAAAAATTGTCATTTTCTTAACTTGTTAATAATAACCAGAAAAGACATTTAGATTGTAATATCTACCTCTTTATTATAACTCTGCGCTTCGATTGTACTTCAGTCATCTTAAGCAAAAATGATTGGTTCTCAACAAACATCACATAATCTGATACTGAAGCATATATAAAAACATAATTACATGATTAAGTTATTTATGGTATCCAGAAAATAAGTCCATGTAAAAATAGTTGTAAGGGGAATGTTGGTGTAAGACAATAGATATCATAAAGTTATTTATAGTGTAAATAAATCTAATGGGATGCTTGCTGTGTTAAAAATATCATGGAAAATCAAAATGACCTCATCCACAGTTTCCGGGACCCATTTTATAATCTATAAAGCATTATCAAAAGCTCTAACAAACTGTCATCATATTTCGTATAAAAGGACAAAATCACTACATCTCATATTCTGAGAGTCACATATGAATATAAGTGCGCTGTGTACAACCGCAGCTACATTGACTCTACGAAGAAGTACTGGGGAAAATGTCTAGAGAAACATGAACATATCTCCACCCTCACCGGCAAATATTTAAACAGGTTGCAAGCATTAGCCACAATGCAACATATATTATCGAATTCATGTAGATTAGCATCAATTTCCTTTGACCAACTTGACCAATCATTGGGCGGGAGAAAAAGCCTTTACATGCTTCATTTTAAAGAAAGTATCTTCATTGGTATGTCAAGACAGCACTAAAACAACAACAAAGCATGCACCCCTTTAGATTTATTCACACTATAAATAACTTAATGGTGTCTATTGCTTTGCAACAACAGTAACGACAATTATTATCATTACTATTATTATTATTATCTCTTGGATTAACTAACAATAGAATTTCCATCCTATATATCAAATTACAAGATACTAATGATAATCATAGTCAGCCATTATCATCCAATCCTGCCCACGGTAGCTTATGGTGCATGAAGTAATAATCCGACCATTGTAATGATCTCTAATACTACCCTAAGCAGTTTTGGATGGCTTGAGCTACCAATTTTTGTTACTCCACATACAACACTTCAAGTCTATAGTTCCGATAACACTTTTCTAATTATTGATTCACTTCCCCCAAAGTACTATCCTTTGGATTTCTCTTAATAACGCTTGAGTTCTGTCTCGTTATCAAACTCAAAGATTTTCTGAATATCCGTTTTCAGTTCTTTCATTCCTCCACCGAGACATTCAACAACTATTGGAACCACTTTTACGTTAAAATCTTCCCTCAAAACATCTCAAAACATAATTGTTCGTATTTCTTAATCTTTTCTTCTCGATCAGTGCGTCTGTTCATTTCGTTTGGACATGCTATATCGACCAGCAAAAATGTTTTCTTCTCTCAGTCTTTTAAGATACGATCTGGTCTCCTCGCGGTGTAGTTCGTTCTCACTCGGTGTTCCCGATCCCAATACAGCTCCTTGCCTTCATTCTCTAACACTTTACCTTTTCTCCATCTCTCGTAGTGCCACTTCGTTCCTTCTGGAAGTAATCCTTTCTCCATTGCCCATGTCACTGCCCAAATTTTGGGTGCATTGTTGTGTCTTTTCCCGTATTCTGATCCTGCATGCTTCTTACATCCAGACAGGAGATGCTGTATCGTCTTTCGCTGTTCTCAACACAACCTACATTCAACGGTATCAATGAGTCCTCTTATCTTCTTCCACGCTCATGATTCCACCATCTGCTCCTGTAACGTAAATATTGATGCCGTTTTTCTTGGATCTGTATTGCACTTTAACCATACGTAATCTTCCTTCTTGTGTCTCAATGTAATCTCGCTCAGCAGTGATTTCGCTGTTAAACTTCTTTCACGGTTTGTTTTTTGTCCTGAATCTAACTGCTTCTTCAGCTTTTTCCACGCCTCCTTCCAATTATCAAATCTCTCTTGACAAATTGTTACGTGTCCTTAGTCAAATGTTTCATCTATAGCCACCCTTCTCACTCCTGCTTTCGTATCTCTCTTTTACGATGAATGCTCTTTATTCATTTCATGTCTCCCCGCTACCCTAATCTAACTGTCAGTAGATGTAGCCATATAACATTCTGCTCTTGGTTTGGTCTCGCAAACACGTCTTTAAAACTTTTAACTACTCTTCCACCATCACACCTTTTTTGCGTATAATCTTTCATGACTTGTTTGCCTTCCATGGAAACCTTCTCTCCGCAGAATACTTTCCACAATTTTTTCTAGTTGGTCTAGTTCTCCTTTACCAAGGTTAACTACATTCATCATGTACCCTGCCACTGGTATTACACGGCAATGTATAGCTTCCATCAAGTTTTGATCATTCAAGTTAAGTCCTACTATGTGGTCCATCCTCTTTCGAATTTCTTTCTTCGCTCTCTCCATTACTCTTTTTACGTCGATTTTATTCGCTTGTTCATATCCCAGAAATTTGAAAATTTTGTTTTTGTCAGGGTCCAGCGCCTTCATCTTTTCTTCCAACACTGCTAACCTATCTCCTTTGACCATTTTCCCATTTTTGAAGAGCATTTCCGCACATTTGTTTAGTCCATAGCAACCTCCGGTGTCCATACTCGCTTTTACTTTCATCTCGTTGACAATATCGAGTTTTTGGTGGCTTTCTTGGTAAATCTTCAAATCATCAATAAAAAAACTATGTGTTCTTTTTACTCTTTCACCATCTTTGTTTCCCATTTTGTAGCCATCAGTTTCCTCAATCAGCATTGCCACTGGAACTTCTGTCAGACAAAATCCAATTGGCGAGAAACTGTCACCTTGCAAAAACCCCTTCTTAAAATTTATCATACGGGTGGTGATGGTTTTACCATTCGCTGTAACTTCTAATTTAGTTTTCCATCCTTCCATTAGTTTACTGATGACACTGATAATATTTTCTGGCACTTTCATCCATCTGTACACTCTGATAATCCAGTCATGTCTGACCA
>RDPX01000143.1:644291-658797 GCA_003991215.1 Morbakka virulenta
ACGTAAGACTTTCCAAGAGTTTGGTTCTTTCCCTTCATTTCTCCTTTGATGTTTGTTCTACTGTTACGTTTGGATAATCGATCAACGAGGTCATTGATATCTCTCGGAGTAAATAAACGTGTTTTCGCACAATTGTCTTGGTATTCCTGACTAATAGGCTGTAAATTGTGTCGCGGCTTTGTTAAACGTTCTAATAAGTTTTGCAACTCTAATGAGCTTAAACTAGAAGATCCACAATTTTGATTTTCTATTTCCTCTGGTTTTGATGGAATTTCAGTAAGTCTGTCAACAAGAATTTGTTCTTGTAGCCTTGTTAACCTTTTCTCTTTCACCTTCCATGGCAACAAATTGAGTGAGTGTTTGTTCTTTTTTCTTTTCGTATTCTTTAACAGAAACAAGGTTAAAGGCTCATTGTCCGAATTATCGTCTTCCTCCATGACACAAGGGGCATATTAGACATAAATTGACTCAAAGAAAGTATTTCCTAACTTTGAAGAAATAAAAAATATGACTGGTTCAGGAAAAGAACAAATTATCTCAGTCTTCAACTCGTGATTAAATGGAGTGTAATCTAAAAAAAAGATCATCGATTAAAACCTGTACCCTAAATCCTTTATTTAAACTTCTACACTTTCTTTAGATAACAGTGTCCACTCACTACTTACATTACTTTAACTCGTTACCTCAACGCTTACTTACTTCCTTTATAGTTGGGTTAACAATCAAGTATCAAAACCTAATGTGAAGCAAGTACTATTAAAATAACAAATCAAAATTCCCATTTAATTTTCAAACCAACCGTGTCCACATAGCAAAAATAATAAGAAAGACATTCTCTACATACCAAACCCACTAATGGTATACACTGTCATTGAAATCGCAGTTTCCATAAAAGGCATCAGAACAAAAGTGCAATTGTGCTATTGATAAAGAACCTGCAAGCCAAAGCACATAATAAAGAATATCAGGGTGAGTTTGAAAAAAAACCATTCAAAATGCCCTGTCAGAAGCAATTCCGCATTGGATGTACGCGGCATTTAATATCACTGCAGTTTCAATTATTCATTTTCAGTTATGCACTTGGAATTTCAGTTTTTATGTTTATCGCTGTTGCTATAACTGCTTTTTTGTCACCCTTGGTCACTTTCTAATTAATTTCGCTTACAAAACAAAAAAGATGCAGACGAAAGGAAATAACTGTTTCTTGCGTTAACAGTAATAAATACTGCAATATTTCCATTTTGTCACATGTAAATTATGTTTTGTTTGTTCGTTTGTCTTTGCAGTGTTATAAAGAGCATTTTGCTGCTTTTAAATTTTCAAAATTCTATCCGGCGATTATCAAACCATTTATGTATGGTCTCCAAATTTATAAGTTTTAATAGACTCGGGTCGAAGGTGAACTTTGTATACAAATATGAATGAAAAAGGTCAAAGAACCAAACAAGAATAGAGAAAAAAAGAGAAGGAGAATTTTGTGGAAGGACATATCCAGATTAAGCTTTTAAAATCAACCTCCAACTTTCTGAAACCAATTTTGTGAATTGTTTTCGAGTTGACGTGACGTGGACAGGGAGGGATTGGAATATTTAGAATTTGGATTTAGTTATGAAAGAAAACTATTACTGCAACAGGGAAAACAGAAAAATTGAGAAGACCCTTTTTTTCTCTTACTTTTTTCTAAGAAGTGAAGGAAACAAAAATGGACGTATCTTTTTAAACAGCCTTTGTAGAAATTATAATGGCTACTTCCCTGAAATAATAAACATACCTTTCCGCGTTATCAAGTGAAGAGCCTGGGTACAAATCAAAAGTCCTAAACTTTACCCTCCGAGAGCTTTGTCGCAAGTAATGTTTAATCAAGAGTGGGTGTTAAGCTATCCATATATGGTATGTGTTCTAGAGCATAGGTTTCACGGAAGAATTTAACTATTTAACAATTTAATCCTATTTATTCCCCATTAAATACCAAATGACAAGAACACCTTTAGTAACAGAGAAATAAAGACAACTCCTGTTTTCTAAAAAGATATTGTGGCAAGTAAACTACCTATAGCAACATTTTCATCAATAAACAATGAAAAACTTTGATATTAACACAGTCTTTTAAGTCGTTTTTTTAAAATTAGATAACAGTTTAATCTTGAAGTGCGTAATTGCTAGTTCCAGACCTTCCAAGTCTCAAGGTCTTTGCCTTCATTTCACGGTCTCGCGGTAAGAAATAAACCTCTCACATTAAACTCAAAAAATGACTTCCTTAAAAAACTGTTCTCCAATGAGCGAGAAGATTTCCACTCAGGTGCCAATTAAAAGAAACATCTGCTGATACGTACTAATAACGTTTTTAAACTCGGTCCCCGATGGCAGGACAACATCGAGTTTTTTGAAATCGGGACCTGCTAATACCAATTCAAAATGGTATTTGACCGAAACGAAAGTGTGATGGTCCTGAATAAAAAGTCAATTTTAACAACTGTTGGACAGAAAAGTATTCAGCTCATGCCGTTCTGTGGCAAAATGTGTTTCTTTTGTATTCACTGCTCTTAAAAACTAACTTGCGATCATCAAGGAATTAAAGAAATGGCTTATCATTGCAGCAAAGAAGCGCACAGGAGGTGTGTTGAAGCGCCAAAGAAATAAGGAACTTTAGGTAGTTTTCTCTAGGCTACTGGGAGTTAAAGGAAACTTAATGAGCAAAGAATCATTGCTGACGTTATGATCACAAATGTATTAGTTTAGCATAATCTACCGCTTACCATATCTTGTCTTGGTGTCTTCTTTAAAGAAAGTTTTCCCTAATGGTAAAATAGCGAAAAACAATGGATCAGGTCGCACCAAAGTAGGAGCAATTATCAGTGAATTGTGTACACCAATTTGTCGCAATTACTGCATAGAATATTGCGAAGTTCACCCTTACTCACTCGGAAGAAATGGGTCAAATGACACTGGCTTGGTAAAAGATCCAAGTTTGCAACAAAATTTGTTGACACCAATCCTTCTAGAATAGTAGTTACTGATTTCTTGGATGTATGTTTACCATCTGGTGAATGTGGTGCAAAAGAAGCATGTATTTATTCTCCTACTGAAGATAAATTTGACAAGTTTTGGCATTCCATGGGAAAAATGTGTAAATTTTATTGTAGATGACACCAATGGTATGGTAAGGAGAAAGAACTCTGCAACTTTAAGATTCCTTTAAAAAAATGAAAGTTTCTTTATTTCTGGCTGCCTATGCCACCTTGCACACATTTAAGCCAGTAATGCCAACGATGCTTTTAATGAGTATATAGGAATTTTTCTGTGATCTGTTTTCTTATGTGATGAGTGGCATATCAGCTGATGTACTATGTGAGAAATTCAGTGATTTTAAAATATTGCGTGATGATGACATTAGAACGTTTAAGTTGCACAATGAAGGAAAGCAATCAGAAGCCAAAGATATTCTCTTTATCTAGTCCTTGGAGGAAAAAAAAAAAAAAGGTCAATAACTGCATAAGGATGTAGAGATTTAGAAAAACGAATCAGAGGAGATACAAAAAAACTGAGGTTGCACCAGCGAGGAAATCCCATGAAAGACAGTTCTTTTGCTGATACCTATAGAAGGTATTAAATCAAGCTACATTACGTCATTTTTATGTAACACTCCCTATTATGACAGTAAAAATGACTATTATTTTAATGTCATTTTAACAATTAATTAGTGACTAAACACGACCTTTCTCCCAATACCATTCTCGAGCCAAAAGTAGAGAAAGCTCATACTAGTCAAAACGTATAGATTGGCCCTTTTAATTGCAAGGATTAAAAGATAACTAATTGCAGAATTTTTAACTTACTTTTTCTTTATCCGACCTGCTTGATTAATAAACTTTTTTTTAACTATTAAATATTTTTTAATCTATTCTTTTTCTTTCAGTCTCTCAGTTGTCTTAGTTTAGTGTTTTGTTTGATACAGTCATACGGACATTGACACTAATACTGACACTTTGGAAACTACAATGTAATAAAGTAAACAATAATGGTTATAAGTACAAACTAGTAATTTTACATGTACTAACAACACTCTATAATATAATCCATGTGTGGTAACTTAGTACATCCATTTAGATAAGTAATGTTACTTAATAAAGCATTTGGATTAATACAATACAGTAATACATATACAACATCATGCATCTAATCTGTATGAAATAAAAATGCATTTAGTCGTTGTACAAAAAAATAGTATACTAAGAAATCAATATACCGACGGGGAAAATACTAAATCATAAACAATTGTACACAGTAATTCCAATGTAGTTTCCTCGATTAGGAGCAATCTTTTATTGTAAAGTCATTTAACACACAGTTGGCACCTCTACCTCTGGTACAGTGAGATATAATTCTTTTTTATGCTTCTAGTGGTCTTTCCGGTAACTCTATGTATAGCTAAATGCCATTATAATTTACAAATCGTATTCTACAGTTACACTATACAAACTAACTCACATGTAACTCACAAATGTAACTCACAAATCTTGTTGAAGATTACTTAATTTTCATAATGCACTTCAGTATAATTTGGTACTTGTGCAGGCTGTTCTCCTAAGCAATTATTTTCTAAATAATTTAAACTTTGTGCATTCTGCCCTAGAACCCGAATATATTAAGCAATGCTCACGTGTATAGTCATTTTCTGAATTTGAGATCTGTGTTTTGTAAGCTGCTGACCAGTGGGAAGATCCTTCTCCGGCTAAGCAATAATATCAAAGGAACCCACGACCCGCAAATTCATGAGCTATCAATTGGAGCAGGATGTAAGCTTCCTTGCTCAAATGAGTAACTTGATAAATAGAGCCTGACACAACAAAATGGTATGGCTTAACCTTTAAATGGATCTCCTTTGTGTATTGCTAAGTATGCAAGAACCCGATTGTTTTGACGAGTAAATGAACTACGTTAAGAAGCTTACCCGACTACGACTTTCTCTTATTCCAACCACCCCTAATATGTGCAATATCAATCCAACTGCCACTTTAAAAGCAGAGCAGTCGTTTTGGACCGTAAGACGGAAATATAGTGGGATAAGGTCCAAGATTTCAGTTCACTTTAACTCACTGTCCATTATACAGGCTCCCAAAACATTGACAAATGAGGAAGCAGAAGGTAACAGACATAGCAGATGAGTTTTGTGACATAGCAGATGAGTTTTGCGACTCATATATACTGGTTTTGATTTATTAATTCCATTCCAGTTAGCTGGATTTCACGTCTTTCAACCAGTGAGTGAAAAATAATGTTTTCCAATTAGAAATCCCCAGGGGAAACACTATCTGGTTGTCTGGTATTTTAAAGAGGGCTATTGCAAAGGTTCCTAATAGATGATTTCCAACTGCAGCGAATATTATTGTGAGTTTCAGAGTAATAGAACCTTCTAAAGGTGCTACCAAAGGAGATTTTTATTTACGGGTTGTTATGATGTTTGTATAATTTTGGTACCCAAAAACTGTACACATGCAGGTTTGAAAAACTCTGAATTTCAAAATGGCCTTGCTCTAACCCATGGTGGAAGGAGTATTTTGAAGAACATTTGGAACTTTTAGATTCTCAACTTTTCTAATGCAGCCATAGTGTTTGTGTCTTAATTTTGGACAACATTTACTATCTATTTATAACTTATTTTCAGTAATTTTACCAACAAATGACAAAAACATTCCCTGGCTTTTAACTAATCATACAATTTAACTTCTAAATAATGGATACAAGCTAGTATTGTCTATTTTTACATAAAATGCATTTTATTACCGTAGTATAATTCGTCAGAAGATATGTTGAGAGCTTAAAAGAAAAGCAAATGTAAAATATTCTCTGAGGATTTGTTAAATAAACCGGATTTTTCAAAGTCACAATATAATATCTCATTATCTGCAGACTCTACCTTATGTGCCCATTACTTATAATGGGAATGTATGCGAGAGCAATAATGGAAGCTAAAGTTTGATATTGTTTTGGCTTCTTGATTCAGCTTATCATGTCTTGGATAATAAATTCTGAGGCTACGTTTCGAGAAGTATTTTTGTTATTATCAAGTAATTTCATTATAGATTTGTGTTTGGTATTGATGAGATAATGGATGACTAAAATATAATCTCAGACTTAGATGGAAACATACTTGTGGCGGACACAACTGGAGTTAGTACTGTGGTGATGAGTTCTTGGCTATTAAATTTTAGAGGCTGTCTGTAATTACATAATCCATTGCATGAAACTGCTAAAACCTTAACATCAAATCTCAGCGTCTGAAAACAAGATTGAGAATTGATATGTTCACAATGTGCCATTACGCTATTGTGTTTTATCTATGCCTTGCCAGGTCTGCGTCTTGCAGGTCTACAATTCTAATAGCTTTAATCCAGTTCATTATTAAACCCTGCTTGCTACACTAACAACAAAATATTTAAAGCAGTTATCATATCTATTTTCAATAAAGTTTTCCTGAAAAAAAATATCTTTATAATAAGGAATATAGCATCTACATGCCTTTGATATATTCCATATTACAGGGGATTACGTGTAAACTTTAGCTATACAGATATTGTACAGTCCATTTTTTTTCCTTTTCGTGTCAAGCAAAGGTCGTTATTACTATGACTGTCTGTTACAAATTTTATATCAAAAAACTAATCCTAGTCAATCTACAGCATTGCTATCTACAGCAGTGCTAATTTCCTTTTTGTTGTTTTGAAAGGAAACAGGATAAAAAAGGTGATATCTAGCATATAGTAATTTTGGCAGCTATTATAAATGTTTTAATAATAGGAACACGTAAAACTATGAATAGGAAAACAATATCTAAATCTGAAAAGACTAAATGAAAGGCAATCCCCTTTATAAGTATGGCCATAAATAGATGGTGCATAGTTATAAATTGGAGAAAACACACAGCTGTTAACGAAAGATGTAAAAAGCTGTAAAACTGTTTATGTATAAATTTCAAAGCTGCTTTCTATTAAAGTGTTGTTGCTTATAGTTTTATTCTGGTGACATTATAAAATAAATAAATTAATTAAACTCTACTTCTGTGAAAAATAACAAGGATATGTATATGATGAATAATCAATACTCGTCAGGCTGTGGCAAACCAAGATAACAGTGAGTATACGACTGGTACAGGAAAAATGAATTAAAAAAATAGATAAAGTTAGGTTTTTGAAGAATTATTCTGTTGGTACGCTAGATTTTCTGCCACGTTTGTAAAATAAAGGGAATCGTATGTACAAATGTCTCTGCTTGCATATGCTTGATCATAAATATTTAGATGTATATATGAATATATGTATAGATGATATATATAGTATAGGAATGAAACGCTCAACTTTAGCCAAAGATGGAACTGGCTGATTACATAACAATAATGGGAAAATACATACATGGATAATCCACATCACAATACGAAAGACAACACAACGAGAAACATAAAAATGAATATATATATATATATATGTAAAAATGTATATATATAAATATTTATATATATATATATATATATATATATATATATATATATCAACAACAAAGACATATTTTNTCTCTGCTTGCATATGCTTGATCATAAATATTTAGATGTATATATGAATATATGTATAGATGATATATATATATATATATTTATATATATATATATATACTATAGGAATGAAACGCTCAACTTTAGCCAAAGATGGAACTGGCTGATTACATAACAATAATGGGAAAATACATACATGGATAATCCACATCACAATACGAAAGACAACACAACGAGAAACATAAAAATGAATATATATATATATATATGTAAAAATGTATATATATAAATATATATATATAAATATAATATATATATATAAATATTAACAACAAAGACATTTTGTATGATAGGACAAGCTTTCGTATATTTACTTCGTTTAGGAATTGACGAAGTAAATATACGAAAGCTTGTCCTATCATACAAAATGTCTTTGTTGTTGAAATTTATATTAATTAATATATATATACATCGGGCTGAAGTTTCACTCTTCAGCTCTAAATAAACTTTGGGAGGCAGGTGTGCTAGGTGTGTGTTGAGATTAAAGGACAGTCTCTTGGCTTCTCCTTTGCATGATTAGTTGTGCGTGACATTTTATGGATTACATCTTTTACAAGATAGTCCGGTTTCAAACGTAATATTGCCAATCAAAGGGCCAAACCCTAATAAAAAATTGTGCTCTCTTTTAAGTAACAGTAACTCTTTGGGCATACATCGAGAGATCGGTGCTTTATCAAAATGTTTGGTTTCTCCCAGAAACTTTGTTGTCTGCAAGAAACCATTCCTACCCAGCTTTGCTGAGCAACATAAGAAAAGAGATACACAAAAATCTTTGAATGAAAGAGTTTTCAATTGTCTTGTTCACGTTTGTCACTGGAATTTAGTCTTAATTGTTCAGGAAAGGGCGTATATGTTCTACAAGCAAGTGCTAGATGTATTAGTAGGTCGTGGAAAATAAGACCACTTTGATTGTAAACCCTTAAACCAAAACAACACTTGATCACTGTCCCATGTAACAACCGTCTAAAACGACCTAAATAAACCAAAAAGACATGATATTTTCTATCGTCAATTAATAAAACTACAAAGTTAATGAAACAGTTTAATTTAAGAACAAGGGCGCACACAAATGGAAAAGGTAAGTAACTCCCTGGGGGCAAGCTTCTATCGTAAGAATAACCCTTTTTATCTCTACCGAAAGTAATACAAATTCCAAATTCACTTATTTTCCGTCTATATGGTTATGCGGCCTACGGAAGTCACGTTAAATCAATGCATGGTTACGGGCTGACTTTAAGCAAGGCATAGAACCTGGATGCTCCCCAATTCGGGTAACGATTCTACTGCCTTGCAGAGAAGGAGACCTACATCCAAAGGCGGCAGGAGACAACATTGAATGCCAAACAGGTGTACCGTGGCAAAACTAGAGAGAGCAGATAGACAAACATACCCCCGCTCAGCCGCTGCAGCCAACAACTATGCCACTTTGTCTTCGCCTGTCCTCATCTGTTGAACCATATTATTGTTGGTCGAGGGAGTCACACTAGTAATGCAAAGGCTAGTCTGACTATACCACACTACACACTGTTATATGAAATGGTTCAAAGTCGAAATACCCATGCCGGCTCGAACGGCGCCTAGCCTAAAAAGGTTCACGCTGCCATCTCCCTCTCCAGGTGCCAGTGAAAAGTCAGTTGGGGTCCAGAAGTCAGAGGAAGTCCATATCTTTCACCGAATGGAATGTGAGGACCATGCCGAATAAAGATGTCAGCACACGACCTGAGCGTCAAACGTCAGTGGTTGCAGTTGAATTGGAGAAATATAACACAGAAATAGCAGCCCTTGGGGAGATTCGTCTACCCGCTTATTATAGCCTCCTGGACAATGGCTGTACGTTTTACTGAAGTGGCAAAAAATGCATCAAAAAGTAAAAATTCCGGAGTTGGTTTTGCAGCAGGGAATTTAACCTAATATATACTAGAATAAGTTCAAACATGCATCAGTGACTGAAAAAGGACTATGTGCTTGCCGTTGTTAAAAAACATTTATGTTATCTTTACAAATGTCTATCCACCAGCAAGACTAACTAAAAAAACGAAAGAAAAATTTTACAGTGAACTGAGGGAGACTCTAAAGAAAATTCCCAGGAAAGACAGAGTAATACTACCCCGAGATCTCAATACCAGAGTTGAAAAAGAGTATATTGTATGGGCTACAGTGACCCGGTCATTACTGGGCCACCAATAAACCCTTACTACAATTTACAAACCTTTTAATGCCTTTATCTCGCTTATTTGAAACTTTGCGACCTTTGCCGGTCAATCCTTTTCTTGATTCTACAAAGAATCGGTTTGCTAAACCATGGGTTACAGAAAAGCCTGTCATGAGCTTATTTGTTGTCTGCTATATCCAACTATTCACTCACTATATCAGGACCACGACGAAAAATGGGAAGATAAAACTTCCCTTAAACCTTAAGCGGAATTCAAGACTCGGGAGGAGGCTGAAATATTAAACTGTTAATTTTAGTTCCTGATGTACCAGGATTGCTTGCTCTGGTCTAGGTTGCGCTCTTATGGAATATATATATATATATCAAATTGTAAGAGATAAGCTCTACTTGGTTTCCATAGTAAACTTTTTTTCCTGGTGGAGATTATTATTACAAATGTCTTTCTGGAAAACTCTTTAATCACCTACATCCAAGGAATATGGTATCTACATTCCTGTGATAATTTCGATATTACAAAGGTTAATGACTCGACGGACTACATGTATACCTTAGCAAAAACAGACGTTGTTTTGGAGCACAGTGGTACAATATGGGTTTACTCAAGAAGCTTCGGAACGCATTGGCACTAGATTTCTGTACGCAGGAGTTTCATGGTATCTAATAAATCTTCAGCCAGAAGAGTTGTTATATCTTGTAAGCCCGTATCGTTGGTGGTTAGGTTCTTGAAAATGAAACAAAATGGTTCTGTGGATGGTGGGCTCGCTGGAAAGCCTCAGCATTCCAAAGTTCTTCTTTCAATTTTTTGTCAAGAATCGGTAGTTGCTTGTATGAATGAACACAGAATCTTTTTACATTTGTAGAACTTCTTTCATTACAGCCAACATTGCATACAAACGAAATGGATCATAAAGGTAAGATATTGGACTATCGATTATGTCAGCTTAATAGTATTCGAAATTTGTGGCATGAAATGTGTTATCTGATAACAAAGCTATTTCTTGCACACCGGAAAATGTTTAAATGCCTCCCTCTTTTAAAGAGAGTCAAACTGTTACAAATCTTATATCAGAAAATGAATCATTATGATTGTCTGCAAAAGCGCTAATTCCCTTTTGTTGGTTGGTGTTGACAGAGCTATCCAGAACATTCGAGCACAGCTAGTCATTGTTGATCGAAGCTATCATGTTGAAGTCATGACGCCATCATATGTCATAATGATACAATGATTAGTGGCGAACATTCGTGCCTGATACAGTCATGAATCACGTGATGCGTGGGGAGGTGATGAAACAATAGCGAACATTCATGAAAGGACTGTGTATTTAAATTAGGACGAAGCATTTTTCAAGGATACAAAGAGGTGAATTTTTCATGTTGATTAGTTTAAAATAGTCAAATCATGGGAGAATAATTTGTTGTACAGCATTTAAAAAAGTGATTTATCTGTTGTGAGTTCTCTGCAGCTTCCTTCAGGTTTGAGAGGAAGTAAATTACAAAACAGGTTAATATCTGGTATACAATAATATTGTCTGCTATTGAAGTTGTTCAAATAATAGGAATACATGGTGCTACAAATAGTAAAACAGTATTTGTTTAATGTAAAGCAAGATGATGTACATCATGTCATTATGGTCCACTGAAACAGAGAAACTTACGTTGAGCAATAATTTTGAGATGAATAGCGTGTATTAAGCTTTTTCTTCGGGCTTTCAGCTGAAGAACCAAAATATGATTCTATGATTGAATAGCAACTGGCACTCCTCTAGAAAAGTTGTAACTATCAGAAACATGGTTCTATTGAATCGTAAACTCGACGAGTATGAGCAACTGACATGGCAGCAATTGTCANTTAAAAAGTAAGTTAACTGCTGTGAGTTCTTTGTGTACACTGGAAGCAGCTCCCTACAGTTTTTAGAGGAAGTAAATTACAAAACAGGTTAATATCTGGTGTACAATAATATTGTCTGCTATTGAAGTTGTTCAAGTAATAGGAATACATAGTGCTACAAATAGTAAAACAGTATTTGGATAATGTAAAGCAAGATGATGTACATCATCTCATTATGGTCCACTGAAACAGAGAAACTTAGGTTGAGCAATAATTTTGAGATGAATAGCACAAAAGAAAAACGATTTAGCAAAATGTATTAAGCTTTTCCTTCGAGCTTTCAGCTGAAGAACCAAAATATGATTCTATGATGTAATAGCAACTGGCACTCCTCTAGAAAAGTTGTAACTATCAGAAACGTGGTTCTATTGAATCGTAAACTCGACGAGTATGAGCAACTGACATGGCAGCAATTGTCAAAGCTGTCATTTTGAGTGATCACGTGGTGTTATATTTAGGCACCAGCTTTGATAAACAACCACAGACGACAAAACACTGAAAATGACAACTTTGACGATCGGCCTTGTGTTACCTTTTCCATTATTCTTATTTAATCTACATTATTAAAACATGCTTTTTATTTAACTCTTAATGCTAAAAGAAAGAAGAGACAGAGCTTTTCAAGTAATTAACATACTGTCCAAGTTCAAATGTCTGAAAATCGGGAGACTTGACAAAATACAACTGGGGGTTTGCTCTGCAGATTTCACTCTGAAATAAGACGTTTTTCGGCTTAAAATCAACCTTTACAGAGAATGGTATTAGTGATTTGATAATATAATTCATAATTTTGTTTGATATTTTTATCTTACAACAAAAACTAGAAAATGATAGACTTACATGTTATTTCGCGTCTAAATAACATAGGATATAAGAACGTAATCTCAGCTGATTTCAAAACCAAGATGGAGTAATGGAAACAACGCGAAGAAATGAAAAAATAAGACAAATTGACCAATTTCTTAAGGAATCTGGAGATTTCTTTGAGAATCGGGAGATTTCAATGAGAATCGGGAGATCGGGAGTTGAACCCCAAAATCGGGAGACTCCCGAAAGAATCGGGAGACTTGGACCATATGAATTAACAAAGTGGATGAAGAAACACAGCTAATTTGCCAATCAAATTTTGACTATTGTCTGAGGTACTAAAGCTTGTTGTCATTGATAAGATGATGTCCATGATTTCATCTGAGTATCTGTGTGGCAGTGTAAAACCTTGTCGAATAAGAAAAAGTGCAAACAGAATAGCTTAAGCCCTTTACAATATTGCTTTATTCAACCTCTATGTAATAAGCAGTTACCAATGTGTTTTTGTGTGAAGGAAGGTGTTTCAACGAGGCTTCGAAGCCTTCCCGTCTTGTTGAAATTTTGAGGTAAAAACTCGGTGACAAAAAGGACAAAGTAAGTTTAATCAGTAAACTATTATTTCCACTACATTTTCAAAGATCGGAGAAAAACATTTAAATGTCTTAATAGCAACATATGACATAGGAAGCTTATCACGAAATGTGATAAACCTTGTTTCGTGGCTAAATCAGTGGTGCTTGCTGCAGTTTATGAACCGGTAATTTCGAGTTTACTGAAACCGGTAAACCGCCAATATTTTCTTAACCGCTGTCACCAGTAAAGTTGTGGACAAAGAATTACCAACCGTGTTGCACCTGGGTTCATCGTTGACAATCAACTTTATTATTCTTAATAAAGATTCTGTCAGAATCCTCATCCAAGAAATGGCCTAAAATGTTGAAAATAAATTATGTTCTCTTTTGACATCGAAATAAATTGCCTTACAAATTATTGAAAGTACTTTTTAATGCAAAACGAAATACCTTTATATGATAAACCACCCATCATGAGTTTTACCACCTCCCCAGCCTCCAGCTTAAATATTATGGTAGAGGGTAATTACGGTGACCAATTACTAATCTACTCGGCTTAAACTCATCCACTGCATGATATGATATGATATGATATGATGATATGAAAACACAATTTGCTAAGCTCACCGATATGAAGATTATTACAAGTATGACTGACCCCTTTATATCATGTGCAAAGAAATAGACATATTTACATTGATTTTCATGACAAGATAAACTTCATGTCATACATAGTGTCAGCGAATACAAACTCCTTCCTCTGAATTCTTAAATAAGACACCATGTTTTATGAAACAAATGTTACATATTATTACCAAGAAATACGATCTAACAAGGTTTATAAAGGGTACATAAGCAGAGCAGAAAACCAAATTAATTAAATCTATCAGGAAACAACAGTAAGGTGCTTTATACAATTGAATTATGTCAACGTTGTCTTAATGTTTGTGCTTCAGCATCCTGTTTCTCAATCCTTTTGCATTTTCGCCTTTCTTCCTTTGAATGTGCCACCTAGGTATTGTTACAATTGCATTTGTATCCTTAGCAGTCTTTCTTTTTTTTCACTTGACAAAGATCTAGCAGATCGAAAGTTGGTGTTTTGCTCTTTAATATTATAAGTATCAAAAGGGAGGAGATGAAATAGTTTAGATCTTGCATTTTTTTCAAACTCAGTTAGTTGACCTTAGGCTTGATGGTATAGTGCTTCTAAGTTGATTAAGGAAATAGTCTTTATAAAGTATTCATAAATAAAAACCGTAACAAATGCTCAACACCAACTAGAAAATCCAACTCGAATTCTCACTAAACTTATTCGGTCTCAAGTGTTAGCAATTGCACAGCTTGATAAAAATTACCAAATCAAAATAAATCAATAAACTCTCTCTCTCTCTCTCTCTCTCTCTCTCTCTCTCTCTCTCTCTCTCTCTCTCTCTCTCTCTTCTCTCTCTCTCTCTCTCTCT
>RDPX01000143.1:658809-712636 GCA_003991215.1 Morbakka virulenta
TCTCTCTCTCTCTCTCTCTCTCTCTCTCTCTCTCTCTCTCTCTCTCTCTCTCTCTTTCTCTCTCTCTCTCTCTCTCTCTCTCTCTCTCTCTCTTTGTCTCTGTTTGTCTGTCTGTCTCTCTGTGTGTCTGTGTGTGTGTCTCTCTCTCTTTCTCTTTCCCTCATTCATTGACCCTACTACAGGTCTATATATTCTGTGATCAAACTTCATTTCCACTCTTATTATCTTCCTCTCTGTATAAAATAGACTACCTGCTGTAATGACATAATTGATGACGTATATGTTAGCAGAAGCCTAAATAAGTTTTAAAAAATTCCGACTGTTAAGAAGTGTGTTTATCTTTTAGAACTCCTCTTTTTTATGTGCATTTTTGTGCCCAATCAAACATCTCTTAGAAACATACTAACATGCCTAGATCTACTTCATTCGCCTTGTGTTTCCAACACATACACCTTTCTTGCTAAATATTACATTTATCTCTTCTTGAATTCAATTCGCTCACAATTCGCTCTCTTGTTACTTTCTTCAACCAATTTATCCAGCAATATTTTCTTTTTAACTACCATAAGTACATTGGAATGAAAATGATAAAGCAAAGTGAAAAACTAATATTGATAGGCGAGAATTCGAAAAACGTGTCATAAAACTGTGATCATCATCATCATATTCGGTTTAATGTCCGTTTTACATGCTAGCATGTGTTGGAAGATTTCTTGAAATTGACTTTCAAGTTATCCTACCTTCACCAGGTCTCTGCTGACACCTTTTTGTTTCAGATCTATCCTTATCACTTTGAATTTCAAAATTATAAAATTACAAAATCAAAAGTTTAATTGATAAATCAATTGAACCGTTAAACAAATTAACAATAAAGATTGCAAAAAATATCTTCCCAACATAACCTAAATCGAGCCAAGAAGTTAATGAAAAATTTTCCAATGAAGACAAAAAAATTTCTTAAAAATAAGAGTGAAGTCAATAAGTTGAAAATGTTTGAGGTAAAAAAGCAGGAAAAAGAAGCAATTATTTAAATTCAGAAGTAAATTTAATTGAAAATTTAATAATTAATGAAGAAATATAAAGGATAAAAATCCCAAATGTTTCGGTCAAAAATTTAATACCAAAAGATAGACTCACTAATGAATATATCTTAGAACTCATTGAATAAATATTTCAAACAAGTGAGTGAAATGACAATGGGACTAACGTGGAAGAAAATCATGAGATTTTTTATGACGATGGAGAAACTATTAAACGATACAATCAAAGAGAAAGAGATTTGGAAAGTAACAGATCAATTAAAGTTAATAAAGCTCCAGGGTTTGATAGAATTATCAATGAAGTAATAGAATAAAGCAGGGAAAAACCCTATCTTGTTAGCATAGACTTAACATCTGGAATTTGTTCCAAAGCTTGGATGATGGATGTTCTCTAATTAACATACAAAGGTAAATGGAGGAAAATGATCCAAATAAGTGCAGGGGCAAAATATTGGTACGCTGGATTGGTAAACTCAAAATCTATCTTTCAAAAATTCGACGTTTGTATACCTATCTATGCGGTCCAAACGGAATCGTACGTCAGATAATGTAGAAAGATAAAATTTGGTATCAGGCTATGTTACTGTTCAGCACTGAAAATAGGTTATATAGGTTTGTGATACGACTACCAGAGTGATCACCTGGGCTGAAAAGGTACGTCATAACAGCCCCTTTTTGAAAGTAGAGATCTGCAATCAAAAAATGAATTCATCTATCATGCCCTCTGAAGCACAAGGTATCTCTGCCAGTAATTAATAAATCACTTGCAAAGTTTATTGATTACAAGCGTCTATTAAATAAAAATATAGCTTTTCTTCTTTCTATAATACTTAATAATATTTTTAACAATTGAAAAAGCTTTAATGTGATTTATGGAAAAGTTTTTGACCGAGTAAAAATGGGGAGGTAAGTAAGCAACTATTTATTCGTCACTAAAAAATACAAATGTACAAAGGTAAAAGCTAAAAACCAAGTACATGATGTCATAAAAAATAGTTTAAAAATAAGAGTAAACAGAAAGAAAAAAGAACAAAACATACAGTCGCGTCGGTATTCTAGAGAAACGGTGGCAGGGGGGATTTTCATTATGGCCCCAATTATAGAGAAAGGGCCTTTGACTAAAGTCTATGAATCGTGATATGAAATGAAAATGAAAGTAGTATCCATGACATAATGAGTAATTGGATATATTTCAATGCATTAGCATCAATGTTTAACGCTTATAAGAAATATATATAAAAGTATAAAACCATTAATTGAAAAGAATCCAAAATTAAGTAATAGACTTCAGTGTTATATTGGATAAGACAAGAGGAAAATCTCCCTTCATTACTATTTGTGACATTACCCAATGATTTGGAAGAGAGTTTTTTAACTCTTGCAGTGAGGATATCATCTGTTTCAGTGTTGTTAATCAAGATATCACAATGCAACGGTTAGCACTACTTTATGCCAATAATGCGGCTATATTTGCATCAACAGCCAGTGACATGTAATTTTCTTTAATCGACTTCAGTAGATAGAGTACACTCTGGAAATTAAAAGCAAAGGGAGACAAAAAATGACGACTTTTGCAAAAAATAGTTAAAAAATAGAAATTAGAATTTTAAATATAAAGAAGAAAAATTGAGAATTTTAGCACCCATTCTCTTTACTCTTAATATCGACTACATTGGTTTAGAACATATAATCATCAATTACCAGTTAAAACTTGTATGCCTCAAAAGTCATTATGAACTGAAAATGTTCATTTACACAAAACAGAGAAAGTAGAAAATAAATATCATGTTCTATTAAGATGAACATTTAATCAAAATAAGGAAAAAGTTATATTTTCAAATTACTTTTCTCGATTTTCTCAACCTTGATTAAACTTGACTAAATAAAAGATGTTTTTAGTACAGTAACGACTACTTTGATATAAGCTTTGCAAGAAACTTACAACCTGACACGACCTAAGACAACTTTAAGGGACTCCAAAGAACATATGAGCTCCTTAACCCAGAAAGTGGAACAATAGGATAATAGATTAGCGATGTTGTGTGTGTGTGTGAGAGAGAGAGAGAGAGAGAGAGAGAGAGAGAGAGAGAGAGAGAGAGAGAGAGAGAGAGAAAATCGGCGAAAGGTGAGCTTGCAATATGTAGTAATAAATCTGATGTCAGATTGCTCCTAGCAAATTTTCATTAGCCAGCATACAAGTGAAGATGTTGTATTATTTGTTGAAAACAATAAACAAAACAAACAGTTCTAGAACTTTAGAAGAGTGAACAACGAACAACGGGTGTGTACACTTAACGTTAACGACTAATTTTACAGTAACAGAAAGTCAGTTGTTTAATGTTTTCTGGAATATGTTGGTGGTTATTGTCTACTAACACATTATTATACATTAAAAATTGCTTAACATTCACGCTAATAATGGTTGCATTCTTTAAAAGCTGGAAAGTCCAACACTCGCTTAGCTGAGATAGAGTGTGACATCTGAAATTAAATCAGCTGACTATAGTGTTTTCAGTCTATCGCTCCTCTCCAGAGTATACTTCAGTTTTGCTTGGAGGGCTTGATGCTAGATCCTTGTTTCAGTACGAGGAGAAAACAAAAGGATTGAAAAAAGGCACACGATCTTCTAGTTTCATGGTCGTTTCAGACAACTGGCCATAATTTGCTGCGATGCAAATCAGATCCCGCTTAACGCTTTCACCTTCAAGGAGGTCTTATAAATCAGTGAGTACAACTGCTTCTTTTCTGTCTAGTTTCTCAACAACCTGTTTCAGTTAATGAAAATAGTGTGCGTAGTATTTTGTAGCAGTAAGACAAGTCTTCCATTTTATCTTGACTGCCTGTGGGAACAGGGTACACATTGGGCTCCACATCTCTCAAAACTCAAATTCTTCACTGTACCTTTAGAAAAATAGTTTAACCAGATTTAATCTCTGTGTTTACGTTCTTGACGTACTTACGTAAAACTTCTGCGACATTGTGAAGTCCATGCGTGACGCAGGTAACCTGTATCACCCTAGCAAGTAGTCCACGAAGATTTCTGTAGACCTTTCTCTTGTACACAGCAGCACCGTGTTCAAGCAGCGGGACCTTTTCATGTTTAATCCCTTGTGACCAAAGGAACAAGAAACCTATTGGGGATTATGCAATCACAGCAATGTATTCAGAAAATGACCCCTTAGATTGGAATCCATTCAAAATTGATTGTGTGCTGGTAGTTGAACTTCTCTTCCTCTTGTTTCTGCTGTCCTTACTAGTTTCCAGAGGCTGAAGAACATTGGCTAAACGAGTCACAACTCTGATATCATAATGAACCCAGTACGCTTACAGTACTGGGTTCATTTGAAATCGAGCGGAAACTCACTCACAAATTATCTTACATTTACGACCACTACCCTAAAGAATGTAAAGAAATGAATATTGAAGATCATAAGAGACGTCTGGTAATGTTTGCTAAATTATTCCAATGTTTACGTTCAGGTCATAAAGCTGTTCACTGTTGGTCCAAGTTTAGATGTTCCAAATGTAATGATAAACACCATGTAGTCATTTGTATTGACAATGCCTGTAGCGTGGTCCTTGGTAGCCCTGTGCCAGCCCAAACAAGCAACGAATTGCAGCAGTAGGCTAACGGGTCCATCCTTAATTTTACCCCGACATCTTGGTTAGGTAACAGCTTTGGTTCAAAAGTAAGAGCGGTCCTTTAAACACCCTTTGCTTACATCAGTTGAAAGAAAGAAAATGGTGTGACAAAGCTTTTGACAGTGGTAAATACAAAATTGTTGTAATTGCCAAGGCTGTGAGTAAGCTAGATTTAAGGCCAATGAGAAGATAGTTGCTGCCAATAAAGGCATTTGAGAGAAAGAAACTAGAAATTAAAATGTACATTTTCTGTTGACTCATTACTTATCTCTTGTATAAAGGCATTTTCTGTTCATAAAATTTCTTCCATAGCCAATATTCAGGTGGAAAAAGTAAAGAAAAACTTTCCCCGTATAAAGAACTTGTCTTTCACAGATGTTTACGAGAACAGTGAACTTTTAAAACTTTAAATACTGTGGAGCTCAATTTTTTGTATTCTTTCAAGAGGATGAAGTTGTAAAAGGAGGGGCCGGTTTGCATAGCGGTGTGCATCCAATGTTGGATAACATTGGATGGGTATTCTCTTGAATAATAACATATGAGAAATTGTCTACTGGTAAATCATTTCATGTTAACCACTTACATGATATTTTTCGCCCAAAACAGCAGGAATAGGAAGGAAACAAAAACAACTTTTAAAAGCTGAGAGAAATTTTGATTCATTGGGAAATAAGGGCAGCAAATGAAGTCTGTGATCATGTAATTGAAAAACATGACTTTTGCGGTCAAACGCTACTTGGTAGGTTCACCAAGGAAGTCTGGGCACGCCCCGCCATCCTTGAATTATGGAAATGTTCAGGCAAGGTTGAAAAATCCGTTCAAGGAAACACCGTCAGGCAGAGATTTACCTAAACAATTTTAATCATTTAGGTTGCGTTTTATAAGTAAAAAACTCAAACGATGGGACGAGTGGGTGAGATTGTGGCTGCAGTGATTCAAAAGTTAAGAGGTTAAATGTTTCTTGTCTTCTCACCATTGTTCTGTTTCATTTCTACTAATCATTTGTTATTTCATTTGACTGTCTTGTTTTAAAATTACTTAATTACATCCGCAGCCGTGTCTACTTGTTTTGTGCGACAGGTAAACAAATATATGTTGCAATGGAGAACACGTCGGCTTAAGTGGCAGCTCAAGAGTTGTTGTATTCCTCTATTGTTATTAGAGTTGGTTTTAAGCTTCCGAGTAATAAAAGAGCATTGCAGCAGGCACCTTTGCGCGTACTTTTTGTTTTGAGTCCAATATTTTAAAACTGGAGTTATTTCAGTCTTGTTGAGGACCTCTTGTGCGTATCTTAGTTGTTTCCATGACGCATTCTCAATGCCTTCATTTCGTGAAAATGTAACCCTGCTTGCTGTGTTTTTGGGGTTATTTAATTACCCTTTGAATCCCTCCAAAACAGATCTTGGTTTAACCGCAAGTATTTTGATCTCTTGTGCATTTCCTGTTGTCTGTCCACGCTTTCGAGTGCTCCCCTCTCTGTCTGGGTCTTCTTGTCAATTGAGAAGTGTAAAATGACCCCACTGCTAAATAAGGTGCTGTTGAAAAGAGTTTCGTTTGGTATCTTGACAGCAACTTTGTCTGGTATTAATTATGCAAGAGGCAAAGCAATCAAGAGATCGTTTTTCATACCTTTCCGTTCGTGCTTATACCAATTTGCCAAATGCAAACAAACTACATGTATTTACCAAATGTTTTTCAAGAGGCTTAACATCTTTGGATTATTTTGCACCAATGAGTAAACAAACGATGTCATGCAAGATAGCATCAAATCACTCTGCTGTTTTATTGCTTACCGTGGAAAACTTATTCACCATTTGGCAAAGGGCATCAAGCAGCATGTGAAAACTCAATAACGTCTCTTGCAAAAGTGAATATTTTGGTGGTGTGGAATATTGTGACAAGTAAAAAGACACAAAATTCCCTCACGAATTCTCTATGTTACCGTCATAACTACCACCAATCTCAACCACCATTTATTTTTCCAATCCTCCGGATATTAAAGAATTCTTCATTTGATGAGACGAACAAAGATTATGTCAACTGTGTAATGTGCAATAAAAATGCAGGGTTATGAGAGAGGGTTGTGAGAATCCTCACAGTGTTCAGAGTTTTGCGGAAAGCGAAAAAAAGTGGGGACAGCTGCCCCTGGTATTAAGCCCCTTCAATCCCATTGAGAAAGCTTCCGCTCTTTTACATAAGTTTTTTAATTCGTCAAAGCAGCTGCATATGATAAACCGACATGGCACAATCCCATATTAGGTACTTGTTTGTTATACCCCCCCCCACCCCCAACGATCAAACATCGTGTTTCCTGATCGCAGCGCAGCAACTTTACTGCCGATAATTGAGGCATCGATACGCCCAGGAACCACTTTTAACATCAGACCTCTGGAGAGCATATGGTGGCAAAGTAGCAATGCAAGGTATGGGTCTCAATCACCTGACGGTGAATCACAGTCTTTGTTGATCCTCAAACTGGAGCGCACACACAAAACGTGGAAAGATCTTGGAAATCAGCAAAGGAACTAATATTAGACATAATGGCACACACCGTCACATGTTGGATTCATATTTGTGCGAATGGATGTGGAGACAAAGACATCGGAATGCGGACATGTTTGAAGTTATATTGGCTAATATTGCAGCGTATTGGCCACCCCAGTAAAATCTTAATAAGTAATAATAATGTAAAATATAAAGTAACAACAAAAATTGAGTATTGTTTCAGTGTGACACTGGTGGGGGGGAATAACAAACAAGTACCCCACATTGTGCCAATTCTTGAAAAGAAAATTTGTTCCCCACAATTCCTCAAGCATAACTTTGTCATAACTTTGTTATGAATGAAAGGAGACATTGACCAAAATCGCCGGTGCTCTCACTACTGGTTACGTGTTGGTAATTTATTTTCAAAAATCACGGAATTCTAACAAAACGTTCTCAAAATTCAAATGAAATATCTCATTAATGGACCTGGTTACATGTTACAGGTAGTCTCCAATTTCCTCACCTTCGTGTCGATATCGTATTTCAAATTATTCTCGTCATTTTGCAGATTTACTTTGGGACGCACATTCCATTGGGTATTATATGCCTTTTGAACTGGGCTTTTAAACTTGGAAATTTATATAAAAACTATAGGTCAAGCGAGAACTCCTTTAAAACTACTGTTAAGCTTTGCTTGGGATAATTCTTTAAATTCAATTAACCACACTCGAGGGCGCAGTGAAAACAAATGAAGGGACCCATTGCAATATTATCAACTTTGAACCCCTTACTCAGCATTATTACTTCACAAATTCTGTCTCGATGACCTCAGTGATCGCTTTACAATGTTTGGCTTCAAAAAATCCCAACAATTAGACATATATTGGGAAAGCCGCCAATTCGAGAGCAAATGGATGGACAAATAAATATTTGTTTTGCCTGCCGTGATGAATATTAAACTGGTTTGGTTGCAGTGTAAAGTATACAAAATCAGTCACAAAAGAATACAACGTGAAGAGGCACTACAACTCAAATCTCTAGCCGTGTTTTGCCAGTTTTTTAGGCAGCGTGGAGGAACGGAGGCAAAGTGCAGATTCTGTCACTTCTTTTCAACAGTGTCAAGTCTTTGGTCGCTTTTGTGCGGAACAAGAGAGCACGTACTATGGTTGCATCACTTCCTGTAGCCTGGGCGCTCGTCAGCCACAAGAAGCTATTTTCTGTGGTGCAAACGGTTCAAGACCGTATGTATGCTTGCTGTCATTGATAGGGAAAGCATACCCTTATCCATTAAAATGTGCCTCTTTCGGATACATCAACTTTGCACAGACTTAAATTACGGGCACCGATTACCCCCAAAAAACTGGAAATTTTTGAAAGATCTGATGATATTTCTATCACTGTGGATGAACGAACTAACTGCACTAACATGACTCACCTTTGAAAGTTTTTACGAAGGAGAACGCTTTGGAGAAGACGTTTTTAGATTATTTTGAGGGTGGAACACATCAAATGTAAGATAAATGTTCACACGCTTTCTCTTTTCGTAACTATTGTGAGCTAGAATGACACAAAATGTCCCTTTTGGTTGCAGATTGGGCTTTAGGCATTTTCTGTAGACTACGGGGGTTGATGGTAAGGCTAACAACCGTAGCTTTACATGTGCAGTTTTTGCACGTCATCATACATCAGTCTGTGTTGTGTGCAAAGCAGAGTGGTGATACAAAAAATATCATGGGCTTTGTCATGATTGTGAGTTTCATTGACTCAATTTCCACCCACCAAAACCCTCTTTTCTGTTGATGTTTACCAACACGTTTACAGAACACACGGATTTGTCAGGTGGCTTGACCTACCTTACCTTACCTTATCTTGCCCAGGTGCCATATTCCGCTGGACGTAGGCTACCACGGTTTGCCACACATCTCCGTCTTCCATCATTCTGATCATTTGTTAGCTGGCCATCGCCCATCTGCTATCTTCACCAGTCCATTCACGTATTACACTCGTGGTCTTCCGCTCCTCATCGCCCCTCAATCTACCTAGCTCTCCATGCCTCACAACATATCCTACAAAGCGCACCTGCCTAATTTTCATGAGTGACAGTAATGCTTTCCTTACTCCAGTCTGGACCAACACCTCCTCCTTTGTTCTTCTGGCTGTTCAGGGAACTTAAACATTCTTCTCCAACACCACGTCCATATAGCTCCAAGTCTTTTTCATCATTCCTCCGAACAGACCACGTCTCGCACCCATAGAGCAGTACGGACCTCACAAATCATTTCACAAATTTCACTCTTGCTGACACTATAAGCTTGTTGTTTGTTATCAATCCTTTCACTCTTATGAATAAGTTCTTTCCTAAACTGATCATCTGCCTTAAATGACTCTCATATTCGTCCATCACTTGTGACTAGATTTCCCAAATGGATAAAATTTTGGTGTACAAAAATAAAACATTGCAAAGAGCAGCCTACCCTGTGGAGATTCATTCAGCTTCAATTTGGAGCATATAGTGAAGCGTTAGGTTTGACAGAGAGAAGTTCATGAGAAACCAACTATGTACCAAAATCTATTAGTCTTTCTGACTCAAAGCTTGCATCACGTCTATTTTCCCAGGGAACTATTACAATTAAAAATATCAAATAATGTTCATTAAAAACAAAAATTCTGTGAATTTGTCATCCACCTACCCAGAAGGCCTTAATGTCACAAAATACAAACTTAAGTGTATCAAAATCCTTCATGCATGAGATGGTATACTCATGGCTGCAGACATGTTGTGTCAAATCAATATCAAAACCTGTAGGAAAGACAGCTGTCGCGAAGAGCTAAAGTTGATACAAAGTTTAAAAACAGAAAATATGAAATATAGCATGTAAACTTTGGCATATGTCTCATTTTTTCCATACAGGTTCAGGACCTTTACTACTAAGGACTCTGGAATGGAGAAGAGATTCCGAATTAACCCACCACAATAGTTAACAGGACTTACAAATATTTTAGCTGGCAAACCACAGCACATTGGCAATTCAAATACATCAGAGATATTGTTTTTTAAATATATTTCTACTCTTTTATTTGACACAACCAAGAAATTAGACATACGTAACCTTAAGTGCCCTGGCACGTAGACTGTATTTGTAAAACGGGTCACACCAAAAGGTCATCAGCAAAATAACTTTCATATAATCAACTGCCATGTGTTAGGTCAAAATAATCCCAATCCAAGTGGCCAGCCTATCTAAATTGTCATGAGAACCTGCAAATCGAGAGATGTGATCATATTCCCACAACCTATCTGATATGACAAATATTTTATTGTTATTCTTTTCTGGATCCATGCTTTCCCTGCCAGAAATGTAGTACCAAATCAACAGTCCTATAAAATTGTCAAAGCTCTTCAGCGTATCTGACGGAATATCCGCTCTTGGACAGAGTGAGAGTTTTCTCTGATTTGCTTTTTTAGTGTTACATCCTAATTTTTCAACAACATTTCCACTATCTTTCACCCAGTTCGTTTCGCGCCAGTAGAATAGGCGCGATGATTAAAAAGGCGAGCGTTTTGTGAGTAGCATGTCATACGAAACACCAGACCAACGTGCTGTTCTCCACACTTATAATAATTAATGACAAAAGGAATATTTTAGCGTAGAAAGCGCAAGAAAAAGTTATTTATCTTTATTATTTTTATTTTCTCGGCTTACAAAAAAAATCATTACTCAGAAAAAAGTGGAGGGGCCAAGCCCCCCCGGATTCAACGGCTATGTAATGGATATGAACATTACTTAAAAACAAAACAAGGTTTATCTACGTACAAAGCTTGGGCACAATAAAAAGCNTCCCAATCCAAGTGGCCAGCCTATCTAAATTGTCATGAGAACCTGCAAATCGAGAGATGTGATCATATTCCCACAACCTATCTGATATGACAAATATTTTATTATTATTCTTTTCTGGATCCGTGCTTTCCCTGCCAGAAATGTAGTACCAAATCAACAGTCCTATAAAATTTTCAAAGCTCGGAATTTCGCTCTTGGGCAGAATGAGAGTAGTCTCCGATTTGTTTTTCAGTGTTATATTCTCAAGAAAACTCTTCCTAATTTTTCACCAAGATTTCCACTGTCTTTCATCCAGTTCGTTTCTCGCTTATGCTTTTCACGTATTTATTTTTTTCTAGGAAATTGGTTTCTGAGAAATTAGTGCACGACTACTCTGAAAATAAGAAACTCGAATTACTGAGCACCTGGAGGCTAAGAAGCTTTTCAAAACTGTTCAAAAAACTTGCTTTTTTGTCGTTTTTATTGTGGGAATAAGGTATTGACGTGTTAAACTGGCAGGAGTTCTTTGTTAAGTTGAGTTGCTCTCCCTTCGCTTTTTCCATGTGTGAACATGTTTACATATTGAGATCGAATTTCACAATCGAATTGATTTTTTTAATTCTAACATTTGATTCATTTAAATTCTCATGCGACGTCATAAGATTTAAGATTCAGGAGTGTCAGGTAAGAGCAAGCAGTCAATGCTATTCAAATTTTGATTTTTGAAAAAAACACCTTTTTGGCACAGAGATGGAACTGTGGCGGTAATTACCCCAGATTTTGTCAAAGATAAAGGAAGAGTATATAAATGTAATCATTACATTTAGGCCGCAAATCGAATTTTAAAGGGGGGGGCAATATGTAGTGTCTAAGGAAGCCCCACCATGGTTGGGGTCGAGGGTCCTAAAATTTTTTTGAAATTCCAGGACTCTAGATTGGCTAAAACGCAATCCAAATGTTATTAAAAAGGAACGCAATCTTACAAAAAATCAACATATAATCAACATATCAAGTTATTCAGTTTCATGTGAAAAATACATTTTTTGCGATATGAGTAAGAATACACTTGAGGAAAACGTGGAGCGTCTGACCTTGGTTGAGCGTTCAACGAAATTCATTGCTGGAACATCACGTGATAAAATGAGTCGCGATTGTCGCTAAACATGAAAAAAACCTTCACCGGATTTGGACTCGGGAATCGGGTTACCCTTGTTTCTGTAGCCTAAAAAGTGAACGCTGGGGGAGGGTAAGGACACGTTTCCTGGTTCCAGTAGAATAGGCGCGATGATTAAAAAGGCGAGCGTTTTGTGAGTAGCATGTCATACGAAACACCAGACCAACGTGCTGTTCTCCACGCCTATAATAATTAATGACAAAAGGAATATTTTAGCGTAGAGAAAGCAAGAAAAAGTTATTTATCTTTATTATTTTTATTTTCTAGGCTTACAAAAAAATCATTAGTCAGAAAAAAGTGGAGGGGCCAACCCCCCCCCCGGATTCACCGGCTATGTAATGGATATGAACATTACTTAAAAACAAAACAAGGTTTATCTACGTACAAAGCTTGGGCACAATAAAAAGCTCTGGAAAATGCTGATGATAACAGTCTGCATATTTCTTTCGAAAATCTGCAACTCACAGATGAAAAGAAGTCAGGTCAATTGTTAGTTATTTGATTTTGTTAGTCGAAAAGCAAGGGACAACAATGAAAACAAAAAGATAAAAGTGGAAGAAGGGAAGCTGACAAATGTACAAAATACGACTTTACGTTCAAAATTAGAATTATTGAACTATTGGAGGTAAATGTGCAGCAGCCGTTGCATTTGCCAATAGAATTGATAAATCGCTTGTATCATCAAAATGGAATAAAGATTGAAAAACTATTATTGATCTTGTTGCATCTTAACACGGAAGATTGCTGAACCAAAATTGTACATGTAACAAACACCGTGGTATTTTTGTTCAGTTATATAATAAGATTCTTTCAGCGCGTTCAAAAAGTAAGAAAGTGTCTTCTGCGTATCTACACACACATGCAAATAAAATTCAAATATCAGCTAATCCTAATTCCAAACACATACCAAAAAGTGCCATTACCAATTTCGTAACAAATACAAGATCAAGTTATTTTTTGTTCAAAGAAAGCGCTGTATGAAGAATCACTTGCTCCAGTCAAGATGAAATGGTATTGTACATTGCAAAAAGAATGAATCAAAAGAGGAAATGATAAGCTTTATTTCGACCAAAAATAGTGACGATGAAGAAAGACAAAATGTTGATCAAGCTCCTCTACCATTTGTAATTGCATAAAATTACCTATGAAGTTAACGTTCTAAAAGAACACTGACGTGACCATACAGTGCTGATAAGCAAACCTGGCAATGGTTTACAGAAATGACAGTGGAGCCTTCAGGTATGTTTCAGTCACATCAGTGGAAAAATCCACATTGTTGTGATTTTTGGTGGAACATGATCCAAGATTCCAGCTGAAGAAATGCTTGGGCAGACACCGAGATCTGTGTAGATTGGGTGAAAGGAACATTGAAACCAGGGGCTAGCTGTCACTTCAATGAGTTTGTGAAACACCTTGTCATCGGCAACACCATCAGACTATCTCCTGGAAGAAAAAAATGAACCTTTACATACGGATATGGCTGAGAATTATGATTTCCAGGTAGATTATAAGGATGATAAGGACTTCAGCCATGATTTGATTGGGAGGCAGTTTCTCGTTTTTTTCGAAGATTAGTAGTTGCCAGGACAGTCACATGGTTTAACATCACGTTGCATAAAAAAAGAATTCTCTATGAAGGTAGTTATAGATAGTTAGATGAGGTTGATGGGGTAAAAATCAACTCAATTGGACTTTATTTTACATGGAATTACTTCAGATGTGAATTCGTTAGATGATTAAAGTACTTTTTGTAAGCTCAATGTTATTTTTGTGTTTTCTTCAGTTTTTTTCATTTCGCAAATTTAAGGAATTGTTAAGAAATTTGACTACTGAAATTATCAAGTCTTTAAGAAATATTTAAGTATTGGGGCCATATCAAGTTTCTTGGTATGGCCCCAATACAAAATACGTGTATACTACGCGTGTGTATATGTTTTCGAATGTAGAATTGGGAGAGGAAAACACCGATAAATAAAATAATTTTAAAAGTAGAAAGAGGAAAATAAAGTGAGACAAGCCTTGCTTTGGGTGAAAATAGAAAAAAAACCTGCTGTATCGTATACCTTGTAAAGGTATGTCAACTGTCTAAGTTTTCGTTTCTTTACAACATAAACACGGGAAGCACCAAATACACCGAATGATGATTTAGCAGATTATCTATTTGATGATAGGGAAAGTTTAATAATAATCCAAATTCAAAATTTTCTCACTTGTTAAGTGCCTCAGGAAAATATCAAACCATCTTTCTCAAACTTCTACGAGGTCAGTCACGAAACATCTCTTTTCAAATGCAGTCGTCATCGTGTGATGTAAGGACATTCTGGTAGTGGATAAAGAGAGTTTTAATGCTGTGGTTCTCAAAAGGACATAAGCGTTTCAGGTGCTCAGCCTAACAATTTTAAACTGGCATAAGGTCTTACCAATGCTTGGGGTACTGTCTTTTCTATTGATATTAGATAGGTAAGTGCACTTATAAGTAGAAAAAAAAAGTAGAGGTATCTTGTCCTCGAAAGCAAGGAACAAATTGCAGAGCTCGAATGCCTTAAACTGTATCTTGTGTTGAGTGAGTAGTCAGAATATGAGCTTGAGGATCCAATTTTCTGATTTTCTCCTATGGAATCTGGAAACTCGTGATTACTAGAATCACTATACAAAACGTAATTATAACGTTATAAACTTACCAATATACATTATCACTATTGGTTACAATATTACACAAAGTACTGTGTATTACCAGGTTTGTAATACAATGTAAATTGACAATTATATAAAGATAGTAAATCAAAAATTACCTGCCTCTCTGAGCTATCCACTATATTTTACATCATGTTTCTTTAATTTTATTAACTTCTATTTGTATTCCTTTGTTTGAAGTTCCTTTTAGCTGTACCATCATATTGGTATGCAGCTTTTGAGCTATACAAAACTATTATAGCATATGCAACCATATGTCGTTCAAAGTAAAAACTAAACTAGAATAGCCAGTGCATTCGGGATTTACAGTGGAGGGTACGTGAAGGGTAATTTACCCACTTCCCCAGACAAGCTATTCCTACCAGCACAAAGACACACTGGAAAACCCTAGAGAAATAGCAAAGCAGGAAAAACAGGAAAACGGAAAGTAACGACTGAACTAATAGACCAGAAACTACTAATGTTAAAGCAGGCAAAACGACGCTTAACAGCAATAACCCTTGATTCACAAGTATACGTTAGGTGCCACAATTCAGGTACATTGTGACAGCAACACTTTGTTTTAAAACATTCTCAAAAGTTTCTGTGTCGTGAGAGTAGTACGCTAGTGCAACTGTGCCCTTACTCTGAGAATTGCCTGGAGACATCTAATTCTTGGAGAACGCCCCTTGGTTACCGATTTTTATGCACATTTCTTGTAATTGCAGTTAAATAAAGGAACTTAGATCTGGCAAGTCGTAGTGACTTTTTCCTTTTCTTTGATCAAAACGATATTCTGATCAGTCTTGATCACAACAGATGTATCAATCACATAGCGTCCAAAAATGTTAATAGAGTGGGAATTGGTGCTGTTTTTTCCGCCCTAAATAGTCCTCAATAGCAATTTTTGTCGTGGTAAACCAGTACACCTGTAAGTCTATTCACTGGGCTTTCCTTTGGTCTATAGATTATAGTCTTGAACAAAAATTATCTAGCGGTACAGCAAAAGTCCAGTAGAAATATTTTGTTCTATAATCGACTTCGTTGTATTTTTAAGTGCGTTGTCACTTCCTAAAGTGGATGATGTCTCTCTCTTCTTACTCAGGTATGAAAAGGGATGTAGCATCATAGAATAACGTGTTTCTATTTTATTTTATGACAATTATAGACAATTTTGAAAGCAGATATTTGCTCTAGCAATGGAGGAACTCCAGCAAAAGGGTTGTTCACATCCCCCTGCATCTTGCGACAATAGACAATAGACTAGTGGTCCCTAAATGTTTGTGTGCCAAGGACCGGTTTCAAAGTTTAAGAACTTCCTGAGGACTGGTCCATGGATAAGTGGGACATTTACAAATTAAAACTTAGACATCGGGCCTCTAAGTCGTTATATTTTAACTAGTTTAGGTTCTTACAAAATTTATGTATCAATAAAAGTAAAAAGAAAAACCAGAAACACTAAAATTTATTAAAATGTAAACACAAAAAAAATAATCCTGTCATCTCACGGCCCGGTGCTGGTCCGCGGCCCAGTGGTTGGGGACCCCTGCGATAGACCACCTACATGCAACCACAGAAGAACTGGTGACTAATGAATAGCAATAGATAGTAACTAACTATATTGTTTCCAACAGAAAACAGTTCGAGATTATCCTGATAAGTAATGGTTCCTGATTGTTTTATGGGATTAGTATCTTGATAGGTTTTTGCTAGCACACTTTGTCAGGTTCCTTTTCACTTTTCCATAGGTATTTTCATCTGCCAAGAGAGCAGAAGACTTGGCCTCACAATCAGAAGTATTCATTTCAGAGTGACTTGGCCTCGGTCAACGATTTGTGTTGAGATGCTTTGGTCACTTTTTTGTAGAATTAATATTTTAATATTTTAGTTTATTAAGAACATACTGAGCATATAAAAGTCCTGACTGAAACATTAGTCAAATTATATAATGCTTTGAAACCTTAATCCTAATTTGGTTATTTAGCCATCATGATGACTGTTACTAGGCATGTCAAAGTAACTTGCCAATTTTGGAACAAGCAGTTGCAATGCATATTAATAATACATTTTGAAGAACTATGGAACACATGGATATAGAAAATATATTGACAGACCTTAATTAGACAAAATTAACCTAAATATGATCGGTGGATACTTTGCACACTAAACATGAGACATAACTGATTGAAATACTGCTCATAATTGAATGTTAATGGTAGTAACAAGCATGCCTATTTCATATAAAAGCAAAATAAAGCGATTTTTTTGTTTTATATAGCAGTTTGTTCTCTTACTACTCCTACTAAGGAATGTAGGATCTTTATAATTTTTGTCACGAATAGTAACTTTTACCATTCAGGACATGATATAACCATATGTATGGCTTCTATTATGTTTAAGTCTGAAGCGTCAAGAATTTTTGCAATTTTGGGTCAAGAATTGTGAAAATCGCTTTGTAAGTCTTTCAATCACCAAGGAAATTAAATATTCTGAAACTCTGAATGCATTTTTAATGTTTTTATTCTTCAGCCATAGATTACAGTGTAATGTAATGGTAATCATGCTTCAAAGGCGCTTTCTTTTTGCATTGTTGTGTCTGATTTTAAGTCAGTGAAAGTTTTTTTGACGATTGAAAAGTTTTCGAACTATTCTTGAAACAGCAATGCAAGGTCTAAAACATTCTGATACTATTTTCCAGTTTCCCCCTGCCTAATATAACATTGGATGTCCGTTTCTTTTTCTATCTTCCTTCCTCCTTTTCGAGAGCAAGTTTATGAATACTATTTATTAACTAATTTTTACGTCTGTTGTAGTGTGGAGTTATTTGCGATATCAAAAGTGTACTTGCTAGTAACACCGTAGCAATAAAATGTATATGATTCCGTCTGAAAGCCTTGTGGTACTTTTGAATTGAACATTACATGACTTTAAAAATTGGTGCGTTTTTGCGACACGATGACAAACAAAATGACAAAATCAGAAACAGAAAAAGATGGTGCAAAATACTATCGTTTTAGTTCTTTCAACTTTTAAAACCAAGCGAAATAAAATCATATCGGTGCCTGGTCAACATGGTCTATTAACAGCATTCCGTTATCATATTTTATGACAGTGTCATATTGGGCCAATTTTTGTTTTTCACAGATTTCCATCTACGGAAGACCCGAAAGGAAGCAACAGATCAGGAAAAAGAGGAACAGAAAGCAAGCAAGACAACATAAAATGCAAGACATACGGATCACCCCTCCAGGACCCTCTGTTTAAAGGCCCTTCCCTTTGGGTTGGTCATCAGCCATTGTCCAAGGATCTTGAGATCACCTGTCCTGCATGGTTGGGTCCTATAGGCTGAAGCCCCGCCAAGAAGAGATCAGAGCTCTTCACTTGATCTTAACCAGAAGGCCGAGAAGCGGTGACAGTGTCATATTATGTTGGTATGTTTCCGAAATCGTGTAAACAGACCTGCAGACGTGGTATCAATATGACTTTAACTGTTGTAAATACTGTTGCTACGGGTGACACAATGACACAACGAATATTTAGTGTCAGAGGGCATCTTATTTTCACTTGGTAATCATGGGCCTGTTTGGGGAATAGACCTCATATGTGGCGGTCAGCTACAAAGATACGAAACAAGTAATTCCGAGCCAAGCCTTCGGGGATCATGGACAAAAAAAAGTACTTGAAAGTATGTCAGCTTCAGTGGTAATATCAAAAAGCAAACAGCCTATGTTCAGCTCAAGGCTGAAAAGAGTACTAACACCTAAGTTGAGCTTTTAATCTTTCCTGGTTAAATTCATTTTCAAACGCAGGTCTCTTTCTTTGTTAAAAGGGTCAAAATATACTTCTGCCGTAATAGCTTCCCCTGCAGTCATGATAGAAAGTAACATAGCCTGTACTGAGTTCTCTGTTATAAATCACCCTGACACAGAAATATGAGCTTTCTCGGTTCCATTGTTAAATTTATCTGTCAATTTTGCGTCTTTCCTTTTAATAAAGGACCCACTAGACACCAATTTAATGCCCATTAACTAAGATACTAAAATGTCTTATAATCGACAACACAACTGAGCTTCTTGACTGCCTGGTTGGATAATTTTTTTACTCCAGATCATTTTCAAATCATGTATCTTGAAGAAGACGAAATATTTTTTCAAACTTCCTGCTGCCAATGTCACAATCACCTTGACCGCTGGCCTGACTCATTAACACCTTTGGTGATCAAGGTTCTCACTTCTAAAGAACTTCCATTAAACTAAGCAACTTCTCGCCTTTTTAAGGACTTTTTAAGGAAATGTAGTATCTAAGGAGCCCTGCTAAGATCGCTCATCATAGGGTGCCTTAGTGCTTAAGGTGATAGTGAACTCCGTAGTCGCACCACCACGCCACATTAATGTGGATGTTCCTTCGGGGACATGGGGCAGGATGCATGACATGAGTCATGACAAAAGCGGCACGGGGGCGAGTGACCGGTGCGATATCAAAACTAGTTCCCGACATCCTCACTCGAAAGAAGTCGCAGACTAGACTGGCTTGGCCAGGGAGCGGCAAAACCTCCTAGAAGAAGAAAAACTCTGATTCCGAACCAGAAGAGATGGAGCTCTTGAGCGTGCTCAGCACTGCATCGTCAAAAGGGAAAAATCCCGAAAGAAAATCAAACCCTGTCAGTCTTAAAGGTTGGGCATTGGACCAATCATCCGATACCGGGAAAAAAAGCCTGATTACAGAAACAACAAGCACTCAAACGAATCCACAACTACTTGGAGGGTTAATGGTTCCTGACCTCGAAAAGGAAAAAACATGACGCGCTTGAATGAAAGGCAAGAGGAAGCTCAAGAACCGATTACACCACTTGTCAATCCAAGGACCAACTTCGCCATTTGTAACTGGAATGTCAGAGCCATGTACGCCACTGGGAAAGCCGCTCAGATGTCCAGGGAAATCCAAAAGGCATAGATCGAAATACTAGGGATTAGTGAGAGTAGATGGACTGGTTTTGACAAAACAAGCTTACAACTGGCGAGACCGTCCTGTACTCTGGTGGAGACGATAATGTCCACATGTTGGGAGTTGCCATCATGATGTCAAAAAGTGCAACTGTAGCACTCATAGACTGGTCACCAGTCAGCGAGAGGATTATAAGAGCAAGATTCTTCTCCAAACACATCAAGCTGACATTTATCCATGCGTGCTCACGATATCAGTGTGACAGCCTTGACCTGGGCCCCTGAAGGAAGAAGAAAGCGCGGGAGGCCAAAAACTACCTAGAGAAGGACTGTCGAGAAAGAGAGACAAACGGATTGATGGAGATCCTGGAATACGGCGCGCACCACAGCCATCGACAGGGCAGTGTGGAGGCCTTATATGCCACATGGGACGAAACAGATAGGTAAGGTAAGTATCGAAGAAAATTGTAAGGAATTCTGCAGAATTGTCAGCAAGCATTTTAATCGTCATCAAAGGAACCTTTTACTTCCTACAAGAACAGAATTTCAAAATTTAATTGCACGAAGAAGAGAAAACAAGCTATTAAGCATGTTCTTTGACAGCTGATGTCTTCAAACTGAACTAAGTTTTTTGATTGCTCTCCCATAAGCCCCAGTATCAGTTGCATTCCTCATGACTGCGCAAATAAGATGAAGAAAGTCCTCATTCAATGAAATATTATGAACAAGTAATTCACTGGCGTTTATTCCTTCCTGGGTGCAACCATAGTCCCTGTCCTGAGTTTATTCCTTGCTGATGTCTATATCAGCTTCAATAGACTGAAAGACGCTTAACAGAAGCAATGGATGAAGGCATTTAAAGAATGGCGGAAGCATCTTTTCTCAGATTAGCATACTTTGGTGAGCCGGTTATTGTCTTGGCATCAAATCTCTTCCTCCACAAAGTCAATGCTATCTCATCATGACTTATTATTGAGTCTTCATCCAATGTCTGTTGTTTCCATTCAAGGTCTGTTGACTGTATATTTAAATGAGAATGCTCACAATCAAAAAGAGCAAAACTGTCGTCAACATATCTACGATAGAACAGTGGCTTCATTAGTTTTCAATGTGGCAAACTCAAAAAGTTTGCAAAGACTTTCTCTTGAAAAGAATTTTTTATTTGAGGGTATAATGTATGGCCAAATAGATGGTGTCGCAATGGGCTCTCCATTAGCGCCTATTATGGCTAACCTTTTTATGGGTCATTATGAAAAAATCTGGATTGAAGAATTTGAGAGTAAGAAGCCACTGTTCTATCGNACCTGGGCCCCTGAAGGAAGAAGAAAGCGCGGGAGGCCAAAAACTACCTGGAGAAGAATTGTCGAGAAAGAGAGACAAACGGGTTGATAGAGATCCTGGAATAAGGCGCGCACCACAGCCATCGACAGGGCAGTGTGGAGGCCTTATGTGCCACATGGGACGAAGCAGATAGTTAAGGTAAGTATTGAAGGAAATTGTAAGGAATTCTCCAGAATGGTCAGCAAGCATTTTAATCGTCATCAAAGGAACCTTTTACTTCCTACAAGAACAGAATTTCAAAATTTAATTGCACGAAGAAGAGAAAACAAGCTATTAAGCATGTTCTTTGACAGCTGATGTCTTCAAACTGAACTAAGTTCTTTGATTGCTCTCCCATAAGCCCCAGTATCAGTTGCATTCCTCATGACTGCGCAAATAAGATGAAGAAAGTCCTCATTCAATGAAATATTATGAACAAGTAATTCACTGGCGTTTATTCCTTCCTGGGTGCAACCATAGTCCCTGTCCTGAGTTTATTCCTTGCTGATGTCTATATCAGCTTCAATAGACTGAAAGACGCTTAACAGAAGCAATGGATGAAGGCATTTAAAGAATGGCGGAAGCATCTTTTCTCAGATTAGCATACTTTGGTGAGCCGGTTATTGTCTTGGCATCAAATCTCTTCCACCACAAAGTCAATGCTATCTCATCATGACTTATTATTGAGTCTTCATCCAATGTCTGTTGTTTCCATTCAAGGTCTGTTGACTGTATATTTAAATGAGAATGCTCACAATCAAAAAGAGCAAAACTGTCGTCAACATATCTACGATAGAACAGTGGCTTCATTAGTTTTCAATGTGGCAAACTCAAAAAGTTTGCAAAGACTTTCTCTTGAAAAGAATTTTTTATTTGAGGGTATAATGTATGGCCAAATAGATGGTGTCGCAATGGGCTCTCCATTAGCGCCTATTATGGCTAACCTTTTTATGGGTCATTATGAAAAAATCTGGATTGAAGAATTTGAGAGTAAGAAGCCACTGTTCTATCGTAGATATGTTGCTTGTTTAGTGTCTTTGTTCTGCTTTATCTCTTGTGTATTGTTACATACGCTCTGTAACACTGAATTATGATGTTTTGATTAGTATAAAAAGCCTTTACATTTCTTGTACATTTTATATACATTCAGAAGAAGGTATGTGAAAAACGAAACATGTTAATGATGAAAAGGTTAAAAACTATCGTGTTTTTTATGAAATGTTTATCTATATTTGTGCTGAATCGCAGTTTCGGAATGAATATAACGTTTCTTTTTGGTCGAAAAAGCTGAAATATTATCAGCCATTATCAAATTCGTGGGCCCAAAATAACAATCTTACAAACTTTGAAATAGAATTTCGAGTATTGTTGTTTTATCTTATTCCGCAAGTAGTCTAAATTTGTCGGAGGACGTCTACATTTGGAAATATTTGCTTGAAAGAGCGCTACCTTTTCTTTGACCCCCGTAAACACACGGTCAATAAAGTTTACACATCTATATTTTAAAGATTACTAACTTTGACATCTGTAATAAAAATCGACTAGTTTCAAAGCAAATTCCACTCTTTCCCACTCTCAGAATGGAATTTTTTTGAAGCTAAAAGATCAGGCGAAGGATATCTAAGGGATTTTCGTGCATAGCTTAGGAATTTTACATGTAGTAAAGTGAGAACACTGTAAGTGGTTGGACTGCCTTTAATAAGGTAAAAAGCAGTCTCCCTCATATTGAACGTTATTTCACGCTAAAAAATAATTTAATTTTTCTCTTCACAGACTTCAATATTATATGTGAGCTTTTTCCTAAACCCAGGTTTCAAAAAGCCATAACAGAGTAATGACTATCCTTATGAGTATAATTAAGGCTGTTGAAAATTTCTAGCATCAGACGATATCTATTTTTATTTAGTTCGAAATACATGACTACTTTCTTTTGTTACACGATTTGGAGTCTGCTGGTTAAAAGAAGGATGTAGAGTGGGCTTGTTTTCCATCAGAAATAAAAACAATCCCTCTTGTAGCATTCCACCCACGTCTAAGTTGAATAGAATACTGTATATATATCTAACGGGGCAGGTAGCTGTCTCTATGAAATGTATGACATGTTGCCAAAGGCAGTTCAAATCATTGACTTCGTTGTCTAGCAATTATGAAAACAATGTTTGATTATTGCGTGTGAAAGAGGCAAGGTTTGGTCCAAAATAGGTTATGGTGCCGTCACAGTTACTCTGCTGTTATCTCCTCCTCCCATCTCGGCAACAAACGAGCGTACAATGATTAGTTCGTTGGAGTGTCCTCATCTCTCTTCAGTTTCCATATCCTCCTGATTTGGTAACACGGGTTTTTGGCCAATACCAAACTCTCTATGCTGAGGAAGGACGTGGTTTGTTTGAAACTAGATTTCCTTCTCAGCAACTCAGCCCTGTTCGCTCTTCCTACCTCAAGACCAGTCGACCCGAACTGCACCAGGTGGAGTGAGATATGGGAAAGTGAAATAGGTGCTTAGGTACACCCCAAGGACTTTCAGAACTACTTACCGAACTTCGAGTGGACTTACAACCCTTGAACCCCGCTTCATCGCATCTGAGCAATCCAGTTATTACTACTTACATGAATTGTTTCAGAAATTTAAGACATACATCAACAGCAGTATTAAGTAGTTATTTTCTTAGCTACTAGTGGGGACTAGTCAAATTTTGAAAAAACATATCTGCTGTCGGTTTAATTTCATTGAAATTCTTTTAAGCAAGATAAAAATGAAAAACAAGGATTTTTGCACACTAAAAGAGACCATTTGGTCATTTGTTTAAACAGTGTCTTTTTCCAAAACAAGAGTACAGAGAAAGATTAAAACTCACAAAAGGAGCCTGAGCCTTTGAACCAGACAAGACTCTTTTCACTTTTACAACAGCCTGTGCCTCCGTGGGCATGGAGAGCGCATTATGTTAATAACAAGATTTCTGATGGGCAATGACGTCAAGAAACCATTTTTAACGTTTTCAGACGAGTGTTGGTTAAATATCGTTAAATAGCAGCCCCAAGACTAAAAAGGTGTTACCCTAAATAGTTTGTCTTAACTCATCATTTAAGCAGAACCACTGACGACAACGACTTGTTTTATCTCTAACACTCACTTACTTCAGCTCTTCAGAACAATACCTTTCTGCAATGTGAAAACAAAGATAATGTTATAATGTTATCTTAATCTGGGCCAGAGAATCTCTTTTTCAATCAAACAAAACACATTTTCTTAATTAAGTTAAGCAACCTTTGCCTTTCCCTTTTTCTCTTAACTGTAATTGACGGTTGTTTTCTGTTGCAAGGAGGTTTTATTTCTATTTTTAGCAATTTAGCTTCGAATAACAATATCCTTACGAAGTTATGTGCTTTATCCTTTTTGTTGGAAAACCCCATATCAAAATAAGGAATTGATATTTTAATAACTTTACACTATTCATACTTCCAACTTTAAATAATTATCTGAGGTTGTTTCTTTCTGTGGTCTTTTTAAAAAAAGCAATCTGTACTTTCCAGAAGGCACAGCAATAAATTCAAGTCCTATCAGTCCAACCCTTTAAAAGTACACTATGGTTACATCACCATTTTCGGATTCCCTAAATGAACACTGGACAAACCCTTGAAATGAAATAGTTACTTTGCTCTTAGTTAAACCGCACCTCTAACCGCGCCTTTTATGATTACAACTTTTCACAAACATGCTTTCCTGACCAAACCTCTCTTAGTCCTTTCTGTAGGTATTATCGTGCCAAGTGCTCTGCTAAGCTTTCCTCGCTGATACCAGCTCAGTTTTTCGCATCTCGTGTGACTCGTTTCTCTCAACATGTTCATTCTCAACCAGTTGTTGTCCCTCATTGTAATATATCTTTCTGTGAACCTAGTTTTTCCCTCGAACGTCTAGATTGTAGAACTCTTTATGCTTCTGAGTGCTTTCCTTCATCTTATGGCTCGAAGTTTTTAAGCCTAAGGTGAATAGTTCTCTCTTGGCTTAACTTTTTTTCTGTCTTTCCTTCACAGTTTAATACTCTTAGTGGCTTTATGCATTGCTTTTTCTTGACCATTAAAAAAAACAGAAAGAAATTGCTTATCAGTCAAGAGGATATTGGTACGATTCTTCGAGCGGACAAAACACTGGAATCTTACACTTAAAACCATATGGCTAAGATTCATCAATCTACTATCAATGGAACGAAACCAATATCTTCCAATGCTCCATGAACCCATTATTGAGCCCTCGCCTCCTCACCACCCATCNCTAAGGTTAAGAGTGCTCTCTTGGCTTAACTTTTTTTCTGTCTTTCCTTCACAGTTTAATACTCTTAGTGGCTTTATGCATTGCTTTTTCTTGACCATTAAAAAAAACAGAAAGAAATTGCTTATCAGTCAAGAGGATATTGGTACGATTCTTCGAGCGGACAAAACACTGGAATCTTACACTTAAAACCATATGGCTAAGATTCATCAATCTACTATCAATGGAACGAAACCAATATCTTCCAATGCTCCATGAACCCATTATTGAGCCCTCGCCTCCTCACCACCCATCATTGCGCCCCCGCCTCCATCGTGGAAAACAATCGTCCTTCAACTGCAGATGATGTGACAGTTACCACTATTCCTCCATCGCCAATGCAACCATCGGATTCAGTAGAACCCATAGCAGTCCAGAAGAAGATTATCTTTATCCAATACAGGGTAAAAGCCACAGAAGACTATGACCGAGCACTGCATAGATGCGAGGCACCATCCAGACTGATAATGACTTTGCGAAAGCTGAAAACAACATTTCCATCGTTGAAACCAAAAGTTGAAAGGCACCTACGAAGTAGGACAGTATACCAAATTACGTGTCCAGCTTGTTAAGTCTGCAATGTCGGCCAAACAAGTTGGGATATCCTGACCCGCTTCACGGAGCACAATCCACCGTCTCAAACAGTCAACGAGCATTTCAAACACTGCAACACAAAGCTCATATTTGACCATATGGCTTTACTGAAATCATCAGCTCGAGGAGAACAGAACCTATTAATTCTTGAGGCTCTATTCATTGCAGAAAAGAAATCCTTCATCAACACGAAGGATGAGTATAGGAGCGGCACTCTGACGATCAGGCTGTATTGATCTCATGTTGTAAACAGGTTACCCTTACCACAGAACAATGGAATTTGGACTTCTGGTTTGTGCCTCTGCCATGTTTACTAAACTGATACTAATATTTCTGTCCATATTTTTCAGGTTTGAAAATGATAATGAATTATCAAAAATATTCACTTAACATATACATGTATCAATTCTATTATCAATGGTTTCTCTTTTCTTCACAGTTTCATACACTTAGTGTTTTTATCCCTTGTACGGTTCTTCATTGACAATTAATATGTCCTAGAAGCAGTTGGCAATAAGTTGGGGTTTTTTCTACACGTTTCTTCTCTGGTACAGCAAACGTTAGAACTCTCTTTCGTCCTCTTACTTTCCGGATGAGTTTGACCATCCATCTTTTGAATCCTCTGTTAATTCCGATCTTCTTTCGCCTCTTTAATTTCTCGCTTCTTTTCCATCTCTAGCCCCTGGCAAAGAAAAGGGATCGTTTGGGGGCCTTGCGATGAATGAACAAGCATTTCAAACGAATTTAAAAAGCAGCAAATATGGTACTTGTTTTCACATCTATAGAAAGGTTTGAAAGAAATAGGAGGCTGCTGCTGGACCACATCTCAGTTATGATAATTGTTTCCAGACTTATTAAAATATATTAAAACCCTAAATCTTTAATTGCCTTAAAATGTTTAACAATTCCTAAGGTATAACTTCATGTAGAAATCAAGACGACCCATTTGGTTAGCCCAAAAAAATATTGCCTTAGGAAGGTCATTTTGTTGATAGACTCTACCGCAAGCAATATAATCTTTATGACAACATGCACAAAAATCAGAGATTTCAGATGATTTAAAATGAAAGCCAACTCCTTATTCACTTTAAGATTTATTTAGTCCGATTAATAATAATCATCCTGATGACAAGGAGAACACAAATATCTGTAATTTCCTTCCTGATACACACTTCCAGCGAATTACCCCAACACGAGCAAAGCCATATTGAGTTCGAAGTTACATGTGCTGAAGCATATATACAATCAGTGACGCAAAAGGTTATCGAAGCTACGTTTGAGATGACATCTAGAAGACATAGAAGGTGCCATTGAGGGGGGGAAGTGCTGCATTTCGGGGGCATTGCAATGAAAATGCAGAATCGAAAGAAAAAAATTTACCTTGAAAAAACGTGGCAATTTTTTAAGGTTGTTATTCATTTGAATCAATATGACACTGACAGAAAAGAGCATATGATGTGCAAAATCATGGAAAGAAGATGTATGGATCTGCAAAGAAGAAAAACGTTAGGTCATCAGATTAATTTCTTAACTTTCCTAGACCAAAATCCTAAGCTGCTTTGTTTATGCTTAAATCGATTAAAAAGGAGTTGGTTCCTAATCTCAAAGAAGTTAAACTCAACACAAGATGTGTTGGCTAAAGATCAACTGGCTATAATTTTAAGGTGCTTTAAGGCAGGAATTATGCTCAGATATTTTGTGTAATACTCTTCAAAAAACTAAAAATCATAAAGAGCTGTCTCTATTCACAAATAGTTGAACAAAATTTGAAATCACTAGCTAGGATTGCTTTTGAAGAAATGAATTTCAATTTCAATTTCAATTTTCAAGAACTAATCAATAGGTTTAAGTAGACTAATAAACAACTAAATATAGAGTTTGGGGTGTATGGGGTGTTCGGATGGAGTACCAACCAGTGGCAACCATCAGCTGACCTACGGATGGATGGACCCACTGGTTTCCTTGAAGGGACCCAGCTCTCATGTCTGGCTCCAAGTAGCTGTTTGTGCGTGGCAGCGGCCAAACCCTGGTACACTGCTTCAGCTGGCGGGCAAAACGACACGAGAGTACCTAACAAGTTGTTGTTGGTGGTGATTTTGAACACGTCTCGCACATGCACATGAAGACAGGAAGTAGCAAGGCTGGAGGATGAGTCCCACACCGACCTACAGCAACAAAGACACAACCTGCATACGCATCGTGGTATGCTTAGGGTACGAATGAGACTCAGTATTAGTGGCCAACCACCAGCTGAAGGTAATAACAGACCACCACTGTAAACTGCCAAGCATAATCATGCCAATACACAGAACACTGTCCAACGTTAACAGCATAAATGGGGTTGATTCAATCAACACCACGCTTGGTGCGGATATCCATGCCCGACAGGTGGAGCCCGACCGTCACCCTGATACTGTCAGGAATAGAAGCATTATACGAATCGCAACTTGGAACGTTCCTACACTGTACCAAGCTAGTAAGCTGGCAAATCTGAAGCAAGAAATGGAAAGAATGAAGATCAACGTGCTAGGATTATGCGAAACAAGGTGACCTGACTCCGGAAGTTTTGATCTTGACGGCCACAAAATGATATACTCAGGCGGTAAAGCACATGAAAAAGGGGTAGGAGTAATTCTGGATAAGGGAATGAGCAAATGCTTATCAGGATATAGGGCACTATCAAAAAGGGCGATACTAGTAAAACAAAAGGGCAAACACTTTAACATTAGCATAATCCAAGTGTATGCTCCAACACCAAACAGTATTGACGAGGTAATTGACCAGTTTTATGAGCAACTTGATGAAGAAAAAACAGTGAAAATCACAAGACATCACCATAGTTATGGGATATTTGAATTGGAAAGCCGGTGACAGAGCGATTGGACAAGCTGTGGGACCTCACGAACTTGGAGGAATTAATGAAAGAGGGGAAAAGTGGGTTGGATGGTGTGAGGTCAACAGCCAATTTATCATGAACACGTGGTTTAAAAATCACAATCGTCGCTTATGGACGTGGAGAGATCCATGGGATAGAACTCGCAATCACATTATAATCAACAGTCGATTCCATAAAGCGGTTTAAAATGCTAAGCCATATCCTGGAGCTAACTGTGGCAGCGAGCATAATACAGCAGTTTGTAGCATTAAACCCCAGCTTCTCAAAGTGAAACACGCTGTTCCAAACACAAAGTTGCAATGGAATCTTTTGAGAGAGAGTGCAGGATTAAAAGCATGATATGAAGTGAAAGTGCAGAGTCGCTTTGATGCCCTTGCGAACGAAGAGGCTAACAAAGGGGAAATTCTGAAGGAGGCCCTCGTTGAGACAAGTAAGAACATCATACCATCGAAGGTGAGAAAACGAAATAAAGAGTGGATGAAACAATAAATTATGCTATTGATGAAAGAAAGGCAAACAGTTAATCGAAACTCCGATCAATATCACGAGCTGAATCGAAGTACCAGACGGAAGTGCAGAGAAGCAAAGGAAGATTGGATCAATGATAGGTGCACTGAAACTGATAGAGATATGCTATCTAACCCTTTCTCGATGCATAAGAAAATCAATAACTTGGTTGGTAAAAAATCATGCACTTTCAATCAAAGCAAGAGACGGATCGATGTTGATGGAACAAAATGAAGTTGCTGAACAATGGGCAGAGTATGTTAATGTATTGTTGAAGGATGAAAAACGTAAAATAAAGAAACCTATGGAAGGGCCAAAGATTTTGAAACATGAGGTCAGAGCAGCTATAAATAAGATAAAAAGGAATAAAGCAGAAGGCCCAGATAACATTTGCATCGAAATGATTGAAGTGCTCGATGACTTTGGTATCAACAAAATAACTGAGCTGGTCAAAGATAATTACGACAGCGGGGAGATTCCACCAGATCTAACAAAATCAATTTTCATCGCCTTACCCAGGAAACAGAGAGCAACAGAATGTGAATTCCATCGCACAATTAGCCTCATGAGCCACATCACTGAAATCCTGATGCGTGTGTTAATGGGAAGAGCACGGAAGGCAATGCGTCCCGAGATCAGTCAACAACAATTTACTTTTGTCAAAGACTCCGGTACACAGAATGCAATTTTCATCATGCGAATGCTGTCCGAAAGAGCCATTGAGATGCAGCAAGAACTCTATTTCTGTTTCATTGAATACAGCAAAGCTTTGATTAGGTGAAACACGAGACATTGCCAGACATGCTCCAATCACTAGATATTGACGGAAAAGGCGTGAGAGTATTGAGAAATTTTTACTGGAAACAAAGAGCAGGGATAAGAGTCCAGAATGAGATCGGAAAAAACATCAGCATTAAAAGAGGAGTACGACCAGGTTGTGTTCTATTACCAGACCTATTCAATTTATATAGTAGGCATGTCATAAGAAGCATTGATAAGAAGAGAAGTTTTGTTGTAGGAGGACACAATGTAAACAACATCATATAGGCCGATGACACCACACTTGTCGCAGACACAGCAGAAGAGCTTCAAGAAATCCTTAATATTGTGAGTGAAAAAAGCGCCAGGAAGGGACTGAGTATCAATCAGAGGAAAATATTCTCCATGACAGCAAAAAGAAAGAACAGGTTAAGTGTGGCTTGAAAGTTGACGGTGAACTGATGCATTTGGTGAACAGATTAAACTGCCTTGGAAGTATGTTAAACTCGGATGGTAGAAGCGGCGTTGAACTAAAAAGAAGGATAGCGATGGCAAAGGAGGCTTTTGAACGTATGTCTGTTATTCTAAATAGTCGAAATATCTCAATGGACACAAAGTTGCAGGTATTCAACTGCTAAATTTTCCCTGTTTTGACATATATATGTGAAAGCTGGACAGTAAATAAAGAAATAAAAAGTCAAATATATGCTACTGAGATGTAGTTTTTACGAAGAAAGTTGAGAGTTTCTTGAACTGACCACGTAACCAACGACGAAGTTTTGAGATGAGCTGCTTACAGCATGAAGCTTCTACAAATCATCAGGAAAAAAAGCAGCTATCCTTCCTAGGCCATGTGGTCAGAAAGGAAGGACTGTAGGACTTGGCTATTACAGGCAGGATATGCAGAAGAAGAGGCAGAGAACATAGACGGATAACATTCATAAAAAGCATATCAACGTGGACCGGGAAAAAGTGAAATAGAGATACTGAGGATAGCAAAGGACAGGTCTCTGTGGAGAAGCATGACCGCCGACGTTCTAGAAGGACATGGTACCTGAGGAAGAATATAGAGTATATCATGTGAAAATCAAGTGGATGTGTTTAGTTTTGATACTGACCTTCGTGCCTTTCAAATTACATGCAAACTCTTTCAATTTGTTGACTGCAAAGTGTAAACATCTTAGGTTTGATCGAAGTACATCTTACCACTGTGATGCAGATACTACTATTTCATATTATGTAAGCAAAGATAGGTGCTCCTGGAGATAGGAAAAGTTAATAAACGTTTACATCGGCGCCAGCTCTCCTATTTTGATAAATAATGAAAATTTTGATTCGATATGTTCCATACAAGTGATCTTCAAGTCGTTGGCTGGTACTTTCACCATTTGTTATAACACTCCCCATAACCCTTTCTTCAGCTTCGGCTTTTTTTATACGTCATGTTTTATTTCCCCAGTAATTGGGATTCAAACGGTGCCCCTTTACAGGGACTTGGATTTGGCAGTGAGGAATTTCTTAGCCGGATGCCCTTCCTGACGCCAACCAATGGGATTTTCTTTTGTAAAGTTCCAAAGTCGACCGCTCGGGGAATCGAACCCGGAATTCTTGGTTACGGTGCAGTTGCATTAACCAAAGGTTTAAAAATCTGGCCCTGCATTTTAGAATGAAAGAATCTTGACTGTTAATTCCGTCACCTTTTTTGTTTTCATTTTTGAGTGGTAAATGGTGTTTTAAACAAACTTATGAATATTAAAACAAACTAGCAGACTCAAATCTTTCAAAGAAATCGTGATTGTCTTAAGTTTTACTCTTGGAAATCCTTTTAAAGAAGGGCTTCCTGCTACATTTAACCAGGACAAAAAACTTTAAAAAAGAATGTATTGGCAAGAAAAGGATAGTCTTTTGCACTTGTATATTCTAACCCATCCATTTCATGTATGCTGGATTGAAGACGTCGACTTGGTCTTGTGGAGACAGATGCTTTGGTTAAAAGTACCGCTTTTTTTGCAAGCATTGTACTTTTAAAAATGAAAGCGACTGCTTGTCAATAATCTTTGGAGAGACTGATTCGAAACTGACTTGGTAATAATATAAACATGGAAAAAGAAAATAAACAGGATCTAACTACTTTTTTGTTGTTGTCTCTGCCACTCATTCTTTTTATCGGCATAATATGAAAGTAATTTATAAGTGATGCAACTTTGCTGACAAAAAACCCTCTGACTTACATCATGCGTATTGGAATCCATTGACTACTAAAACAAGAACATTATTTTTTGTAAAGCATTGATTAGTACATTGCTGACAGCAGCTTTCAAATGGTTCCATTAGACTTTACTTCTTTAAACGCCCAGTTTTCTAAACCCAAGGAAAAAATTGCATACAGTGTTATATCCATGAATGTCTGAATTTCCCCACATGACACAGAAAAACGTAATTGGACAGGAATACAAGGCTATTTAAGAAGAAGGAACAAAACTTAGAGAAAATTGGGGGGAATCTAATTGTAAACCATTAACGGTGCCACAAAATAATAATAAACTCATTTTCCCTGTTGTCTAATCTATTTAATTTCCTCAGAGGACTCAAATGTAGTCAAAGATTTCATCAGAAGGCAATGAAATGTCCTCTCCACTCCCAGCTATCTTGATGCTCAAGAAAAGCACGTGATTAATATTTACACACGTTTATTTGAACAGAAGGTAAAAATAAGAGCAAGCACTTTTATGCTGATGAAATTCAGTGAAATTCACCATTTATCAGCGAAATGACAGAAAACGAAAAGGACTCGAGTGGACTCAATTACCAAATTACTTTTGTTAGGACTTCAATCACAATATTTTGCATTTCTGCAAATATTATTTTTTAACATTTTCCCATCTGCCAAGTTTTGTTTTCTTAGATACAGGATATTGATTATGAAAACCAATAAAACACTTTAACTGATTGAGCTGGAGATCTTTACTTCAGTGGATTCAAATCGAACAGGAATGCAAAAATTAAATTTCTCTTCTTTATTCCTATTCAATGGCATCCAATTAATCTTTTTGTTGTTAGTTGTACATTACAAGCATACGTTCCTTTTAAAATCCCTAAAATGAAAAAAAAAAAATAATAATAATAACGACTTGCAAGGTTGAAGTGATGTTTCCATTTTTATTTAGTTATTTTATCTCACTCTTGTGGCTACAGTACATGTGCCTGCCTTCAACTTTCCTGGCTTGTTATTGGGCACTGAGTGTGGGTTTTTCACCCATCCATCACTAGATGGTGTGTAACCACTCGATAATAATATTAAAAGGGTAGACGGAAAGTGCCCAGACCAGCAAGTCGCCTGGCAATTCCTCAGGGAGCAGCACCCCTGCCGTAGTCGAGTTGGGAAAACCTGGCGGGAACAGTGAGAAAAGTTGAACTTGTGTAGTCAAATCGCCCTGATAATTACACCAGGCACTGACTATTACTGTCAGCAAGTGGCGTAGCGTCGTAAGACGTATGACCTCTAATCTTAATTGATTGGTGGGGTACACGAACTAGTTTTGGCTGGTATTTATGAATGGGGTAGATCAAACATTCCCGCTCAAACCGCAGACTTGCCAGTCAGAAATGCGTGATGCTGCCTGATATCTAGGTGTCGTGAGCGTGAATCTCAAGTTCTAAAGGGCTGAGTACCGAGTTCGCACTTGTTACTTAGTCCTGAGGTCTTGCGTGAAGCCTTGCTACGGAGACCATTTTAAGCAGAATGGGTCACCTAAACTGGGAAACCTAACCAGGACCCACCTGCAAGGTCATGTGTTGTATTTTATTAACATCAATCTAACATACACAGTTAGGTGTGATGCATGCACCCAGCTTACCCTTATCGGGCTGGGAGTCGGATGGGTTTGCTGGGGTTTCTACCCCTGAGTCCCCCATGGGCTCGTACTGCTTCACCACTCAATAATAATAATAATAATAATAATAATAATAATAAACATCCTGGGTATGACGTTAAAATGCATCCGGTTGTGGAGGTTACCCTTTGCCAGAACTACCTCCAGGTCAACCTTGGGCAAGGTGTAGCACTTGTTAGCCTACTCTGAGACCTTGAAATACCGGGTTGACGTCCAGCGGAGTTAAGTCTGTCCCTTTATCCGCGTGGATTATAAATACCAGGTTGCGATTGGCGCGGAATATCCAGCTCCTCTTTTCAAATGAATAGCAGAAGGAAAAATAAATCATGCCGCATCGCCCGTCGCGCGGATAAACAAGGGGCGCGTGCCTCAGTGAGTGACCAGGCTGAGGATTTCGAAAAATCTGCTACTAGGTCTAACTCTCTAAGAAGAGGTTGTTTTATTGAAAGCAGAAATCATAGAGGAATTATCTATTGTTAAGGACACTGAAATTTCTGAAAGGGAACCATTGATGAAAATTAGACAGACCCAGAAATTCAAAATTTTGTTAGCCTTGGGAAATGAAGCCCTGGGTCAACTTTGCGAAGAAATAAACCCTGAATTAACGGAACTAAATCAATTAATGTACGCAACATCTAAAGTCCTTCAAAACAAATGTGGCGTGAAAGGTAAACGTAAAAGAAATAACAATAAACCAAAACCCTTTAAACCTAAATGGCAAGTAAAGACAGAAAAGGAAATTGAAAACTTTAGAAAGGAAATCTCTTTACTTGATGAATTTGAGAAAGATAAAGAATTAAAATCTGGAAAAGCTAGGAAAGTTATTAGAAAATATCACTTAAGAAATAAAAAACAGATACCCCCTATTAAAGAGAAGCTCAAACAAAAATTACAAGTTAAAGCCCAAAGANCCTTCAAAACAAATGTGGCGTGAAAGGTAAACGTAAAAGAAATAACAATAAACCAAAACCCTTTAAACCTAAATGGCAAGTAAAGACAGAAAAGGAAATTGAAAACTTTAGAAAGGAAATCTCTTTACTTGATGAATTACAGAAAGATAAAGAATTAAAATCTGGAAAAGCTAGGAAAGTTATTAGAAAATATCACTTAAGAAATAAAAAACAGATACCCCCTATTAAAGAGAAGCTCAAACAAAAATTACAAGTTAAAGCCCAAAGACTACGTCGTTTCACTAAAGGAAACAATTTTTATAGACAAAACAAGATTTTTGAAACAGATGCGTAAAAGTTCTATCGAGAAATTGGAAAAACGCCTGTTCTTGTGGGGGGAATACCATCGGAGGAACGGATCACCGAATTTTGGAATACCATCTGGGGTAATGAGAAAGGACACAATGAAAATGCTGAATGGATAAGAGACATGGAAAGTAATTCTACTGACATCTCTGAACAACAATGGGATGATATAAGCGTCGATGAGATTACCAAAGCGCTAAAAAAGTCGCATAAATGGAAATCTCCTGGGATTGACCAAGTTCCGAATTTCTGGTTAAACACTTTAAAGTCTTCTCATTCTACGCTGGCTTCGAATTTTAAGAGATTGATGACGGAAACAAATTTAACACCTAAATGATTCTATCAAGGCAATACCTATTTACTTGCAAAAAGTAATGACACTGCAAACCAAAAAAAACTACCGTCCCATTACTTGCTTGTCGACCTCCTGTAAGTTGTTGACATCTATATTATCTGAAGGAACATATACACACATGGAGGTAAATAACAGCTTTCCGATGTTTGATCTTACACAACAATTCAAAGAGAAAATTTTTTCATAATAATAATAATATCTAGTGCGACAACGTAATTGAGGCCAGGAGACCTGATTTGGTATTGGCAGAGAAAAAGACGAAGTCGTGCATAATAATTGATGTTGCGGTTCCAAGAAAATGAAAAAGTTGAAAAATACCAAAACCTAAAGAGGGAATTGATAAGGCTCTGGTCGTTGAGAAAAGCACTAGTTGTACCAGTGGTAATAGGTGCTATGGGATGTGTAAGCAAAGATTTCAATGGATGGATGGAAAAACTAGATATTGAAGTAGGTGTTGGGGTGGTACAAAAAACAGCCTTGTTGGGAACAGGCAGGATACTTCGAAAAGTATTGGAGATGTAAGGTGAAAGAAACCTCTTGGCTATTGGCTGCTAGTTGTGGCTCGCCCAAGACATGTTATTCGACAAAAAGAACAGCCTGTGCAAAATGCAAAATGAAGGTAATAATAATAATAATGATAATAATAATAATAATAATAATAATAATAATAATAATAATAATAATTGGGTATCCAGGTCATGGAGACCTCAGGGGGATAGACGCCCCTGCCCTGCATAGTCGTGGGCTGCCCTTGGGTAAGGCACTGCACCCACTTAGCCTTCCCTATCAGGGTTACGATAATGCTGCCTTGCAGACCTTGGAAGGTAAAAGGCTAAGGGAGCCAACCCCTACAGAAAAATGGATAAGGGAGGAAAAACCCCGACAGAAAAAGCAACTCTCATTTTTTTTATGATGAACTCACAAAGACAAAGAAACCCAAACGGCGTGAATGGTTCATCTAGCCAGGCTAGATGCACCTCGCCCCGTAGTGATGTTGTGGTGAACCAGGCACGTCACGACGGTCAACCTGTTACTGGCAAAACTAGAAGGAGATACTCAAGAGAGGACAACAGGGCCATCATGGAATGTTACTATGCCAGTCAGCCTAGTCTGATTGGATATAGACAGAGAATGCATAGAGCATGGAGAGAAATGGATCAGTTTGAGATAGATGAACAGAGAATGGCTGATCAAGTGAGGAATATCCTAAAGCGAAAGTGGTTTACAGAAGAGGAACTTGATGAGATCAGGGAAAGTGTGTTGCAAAAAAGGGAGCCAACAGATGAGAATATAAGGGAGAATGAAAGGGATGAAGACCATATTGTCGAGACACCACCAGGAAATGAAGACCAAAATGAACCAGAAGGAGAGCCAACACCGAAAATAGTAAGAGAACCAACTTCTGAGACAGAGAAAGATCTGATAGAGAGAATCATAAGTGAACGTAATCAACCAGCTAGTGATCAACCGAGACTGAGAACCCTTAGACATATCGAAAGGAGCAAGATCTTGAGTGAAGTCAAACAGATTGATAAGGTACTGGATTGTGTAGAGATAAACAACATCACTGAGTTGAATGACACCATCATGGCTTGTGCGAAAATCATTACGCAGAAGTTGACAAAGAACGTAGACCAGAGACAGTCTAAGAGAGTGCCGAGGTGGAAAACACGGCTGCAGAAGAAAATGAAAGACATAAGGGCAGATTTAAGTAGAGTTGTCGAAAGTAAAGGTAGAGATTATGACGATTCTATGAGAATGAGGCTAGAGAAAAAATACAGGATTAAAAACAAAGGGTATGATGTGGTAATTGAAGAGTTGAAACAAAACCTAAGAGCGGTAAGCCAGAAGATAAAGAGATACACGGAAAGAGTAGAACAGTACAACCAGAACAGAAAGTTTGTCAACAACCAGAAACGGTTTTATCAGGACCTACAAGGAGATGGAAACAGCACCGGCGGAGAGGCACCAGATAAGGAAGAATCTAGAGTGTTTTGGCAAGGAATATGGAGTGAAGAGACCAAACATAACACCAATGCGGAATGGATAAACAGAGTACAAGATGAACTGAAGCATGTGGAAAGACAAGGAGATCTGAATATCACTGAGAATGATGTTAAGAAGATGATAGGAAAAGTACCCAACTGGAAGTCTCCGGGCCCTGATGGAGTACAGGGATTTTGGATAAAGAACTTGACGAGTCTGCATAAGCTGATGGGAACACATCTACAGAAGTGCTTGGAAGATGGGAATGTCCCTAAATGGATGACATCAGGGAGAACAGTTTTGATCATGAAGGTCCCAGCTAAAGGGAAACAACCTGAAAATTACCGACCTATCACATGCTTACCACTTATGTGGAAAGTATTGACAGGTATCCTGGCTGATAAGTTGTATGAACATCTGTCTGATCAGGATGTTATTGGGGAAGAACAGAAAGGCTGTATCAGGAAATCAAGGGGCACCAAGGACCATCTTATGCTGGACAAGGCAATTCTACGTGACTCAAAGAAAAGAAGCACTAATCTAGCTGTATGTTGGATCGACTATCAGAAAGCGTATGACATGCTACCACACTCATGGATCTTGAAAACAATGGAGATAACTGGAATGGCAAAAAATGTGATCAAACTGATAAGAAACAGCATGCGGTCTTGGAACACTGAGCTAGAATACCTCGGGGAAAAGATTGCGGAGGTAGACATCAAAAGAGGGATTTTCCAAGGAGATTCTTTATCCCTTCTCCTCTTTGTGACTGCTATCATACCGCTGTCGATACTCATGAGGGAGGCTACTCAGGGTTACAAATTCCAACAAGGCAGAAAGGTTAACCATCGTCTATACATGGATGATCTGAAGCTTTACGGGAAGTCGAAATCAGAGTTAGAGGCCCTGGTGAACACAGTCAGAATATTCACAAGTGATATACGGATGAAATTTGGATTGCATAAATGTGCCACGTTGGTGATGAGAAGAGGAAAGAAGGTTGAAGATGAAGGAATCGTGATGCCAGATGGACAGTTGATAAAAGATCTAGGGGAGGAGTCTTATAAGTATCTAGGAATACTGGAGGCTGATAAGATGAAAATGGAAAACATGAAAGAGAAAGTCAGAAAGGAGTATTTCAGAAGGATAAGAAAGGTGTTGGAGTCAAAACTGAATGGAGGTAACGTAATCAAAGCGATGAACACGTGGGCAGTGGCAGCAGTGCGGTACACAGCCGGGATACTCGATTGGACTGTTGATGAGCTGCAGGGGATGGATAGAAAAACAAGAAAGCTGATGACGATGAACCGAGCTCTCCACCCAAAAGCAGATGTGGATAGACTGTATGTGAGTAGAATTGAGGGAGGTAGAGGAATGGTATCGATCGAGGAATGTGTGAGGACTGAGGAATACAGTTTGTCGGATTACATAAAGAGAACAACAATAAATGACGACGCAGTGCTGGAGAGTTTTGTGAAAGAAAGAACTGCGACAGAGTTTAAGAAGGAAAAAGTGGCTGAGAGAATAGAAGGATGGAAAGAGAAACCTCTGCATGGTCAGTACCCCAAGAAAGTACTGGAAAATGAAACATTTTCTTGGAATTGGTTGAAAGCTGGATGGTTGAAAAAAGAAACCGAAGGACTACTGCTAGCCGCCCAAGATCAATCACTCCCAACGAGGAATTATAAAGTGAAGATAATGAAAGAACAGGGAAGTAAGATGTGTCGGATGTGTGGTGCAAGGGAGGAAACGGTGATGCACATACTAGGTGAATGTGAGAAGCTGGCACAGGGTCAATATAAGAAGAGACATGACCGTGTTGCTTCGATCATCCATTGGGAACTGTGTGAACTCCATGGATTCCAGAGGAGCAAAAACTGGTTTGACCACCGAGCTGAGCCAGTGCTGGAGAATGACAAAGTCAAAATCTTGTGGGATTTCAACATACACACTGACAGGGCAATTGAAGCTCGGAGACCTGATATTGTGGTGGTTGACAAGATCAAGTCGGAAACGACAATCATAGACATCGCTGTCCCTGGGGATTTTCGGGTCAAAGAGAAAGAATCCGAGAAGATTGAGAAATGCCAGGATCTGGCACTGGAGATAACCCGCACGTGGAAGACATCCACCAAAGTGATCCCCATAGTGATTGGAGCTCTAGGAGCCAAGTACAGGATTAAGGAATGGATGCTCTACTTGGAGTTGAAACGAAGAAATTTGGACTGATTCAGCAGACGGCACTGTTGGGTTCGGCCAACACCATAAGAAAGGTGCTATCCATCCCAACCTAGAGGAACTAGGTCGATGGTAGAAAGACAAACCAGCTACTACTGTGCTGTGTTATTTATTTTATAGTGTAATAATAATAATAATAATAATAATAATAATAATAATAATAATAATAATAAATACTTTTAACCCTCAAATGAAGCATAAAGCTTGGATCAGTCAAAGGGGATAGAGTGAAAACCAACAAAGCTTCAAGCGGGTATATTAGTTACCAAAAACAAACACATTTATTAGCAAAATGCCAATTGTACCCCCCTCCCCCCCGTCTCAACATTTTCTATCTTGCACAACTACCTTTGTGAACACCAGGCTGCTGGTGAGATAAAAAGATGGTAATAGTAATCTGGTTAATTGATTGCACTTTTCCTTCAGTAAGTTTTTAAGCATACCTCATCAAAAACATTAGGAGCATTAATACGTGTCGTACACTTGAATATGAGCACATATTGATGTGATGATGCACAGATCAATGAAGCAGTCGTCAGCCAAACTGTCAATTAGTTGAATGCATCGTTTCTTCTGAACAAAGAAAATTTTTGTTAATAAAGTTTTCTCATCCCAGCTTGAATTCACAGCATGCTTTAAATGTCAGGTGAAAAATGAATCATTATTCCCTTATTTAAAATTGACACAGAATGAGCATTCTCATCTGGAGTCATTGCACAGACATAATAGACAATGTAACTGTAAGTTTGAAGAACAAGATAAAGAAATCAAAGAAATCGGTATCCCTTTGTCTTCTGTCTGCATTGAATAGTGGTGTAATAGCTAAATTCTGTGACGTAAAAAAACGTCGGCCCAACATGCTTTTCATGCTTTCCCACATGCGTCACCGACTGAACGACGACCACGTGTCACTTCAGATCGATTCTCATAACTTCACGGTTGATTTAAATCGTGACGTCCTGCATAAACTTTTCTCTTTCCTTTTCTGTGGGAATCATCAAAGTGGAACGAAGCTATTGAATTTGGAACAAGGCACAAGAGACATGGGACATCGCAACAAAATAGAAACCTTCATGTCCAGATGGACATTGAATTCACCTGCCCTGTTCAAGAAAAGTAAAAACGTCATTAACTATTTTGAATACTACAAAAATGTCTGAGTGGACATGAATTAAAAATCAAGTCGTAATGTACAGCAAAGGAGCGAGACATGACTTTATTCATACCATCATGTCAATAAACATTTCAACTCAAATCATTTCAGGGGGAAAACTGGGTCTTTGAGTGAACTAAAACCTTTTTTTTGAGAGGGAGTTGACGGGGTCGGGGGGTCGGGTACTTACTTACGCTTTGAATAAAATCAGATAAAAAAATATACAACCGTTCTGAAGAGAGGAAGATAAAGAGATGTTATATATTGGTTAAAAAAACGACTGTTCAGTTGGTTAGTTATCCATTAGCAGTAATTATCAGTTTGGGTTGAACAACAATTAAAAAATTGGTTCCAAGCAGTTGCGAATGTTGGCGTGTGTCATAGGTGCAGTGCAGTCAGGAGAAAGAAGTAAGGCGTATGATCTGCAGGAGGAATAACACAGAAAATCTTTTTACCAATAAGGTGAAATTCTTGTTTAAAGTGATGAATGCTCTAAGAAGGAATTTGAGTGCAAGTTATAGGTTTTTGTCAATTGTAGACAACACTATTGGGCTTTATGAAGGCAGTATCAAGCATGAATGTTGGCGTTTTGTAGTCATCACATTCACTAACAAGTTCGTAGATATCAGCGGATATTTAATAGCAATACCTGCAGCTTTTTCTGTTGAATCTGGTATAGAAGCTGCAGTAGGAATTGACGCTTTCAGATATTTCTCAAAATTTGTCCTCTATTGTCTACACAATTTCATACCATTTCGATAAGATGCTTCAGTCTCAAAAACTTTAGGGCACACTGGTCTGTCGATGTTCTGGAGGGAAATAAAATTGTTGAGGAATGAAGAGTATAGTATTCTAGTCCGAGACAAAGTGTCTACCTAAAATAATAAAAAAGAAAGCCTATGTATAAACACTACAGCAACTCTTTGTGGAGCTCAGTTTCGTTCCTTTGCCTTTTCTAAAGTGACAGTTCTCCAACATGATACGTCTCATTCAAAGACAAACATTAATGCACTTCCTTCATACTGGGTCTTTCATTGATGGAACCAGGTAAACAGTGCGCCCATTTTTGCCTTTCATATATATATATCCATCTACGAAAGACACGAAAGAAAGCAACAGATCAAGAAAAAGAGGGACAGAAAGCACCCAAGACACCATAAAATGAAAGACATACGAATCACCCCTCTAGGACCCTCCATGGGAAAGCCCTTCCTCTTGGGTTGGTCATCAGCCAACGCTCAAGCATCTCGAGACCCCAGTCCTGCATGGTTGGGCCCTCTAGCCAAAGACCTGACGAAGGAGAGACCAGAGCTCTACACTTGATATTAGCCAAAAGGCCTTGAAAGGCCAAGTCACAATTACTTACCCCAGTGTTAAGGGCACAGACATGAAACTCTGAATTAAAAGTGGTTACAATATATGTAGATATCCCTATCATGATTTTGATGACGATGATTTTGGGGGGGTTAACGTCATTTTTCCCCAGTAACTGGGGATCAGATGGTGCCTTTCATAGGGACTTGGATTTGGCAGTGAGGAATCCAAATCATCTTGATGACGATGATATATATATATATATATATATATATATATATACAGTATATGCGTATGACCTAAAAAGTATGCATGTTCAACTATAAAAAAAATAATATTATAAGGTAAAATTGCAGCCACTGTCGAAGCTCTTCGTTCACAGTTTGCACGTCCCCTTGAAGGCCAATGGCTCTGCAGTATAGCACGTGCTCTGGTGTTTGCTTTTCCCCACATAANGAGACCAGAGCTCTACACTTGATATTAGCCAAAAGGCCTTGAAAGGCCAAGTCACAATTACTTACCCCAGTGTTAAGGGCACAGACATGAAACTCTGAATTAAAAGTGGTTACAATATATGTAGATATCCCTATCATGATTTTGATGACGATGATTTTGGGGGGTTAACGTCATTTTTCCCCAGTAACTGGGGCTCAGATGGTGCCTTTCATAGGGACTTGGATTTGGCAGTGAGGAATCCAAATCATCTTGATGACGATGATATATATATATATATAAATATATATATATATATATATATATATACAGTATATGCGTATGACCTAAAAAGTATGCATGTTCAACTATCAAAAAAATAATATTATAAGGTAAAATTGCAGCCACTGTCGAAGCTCTTCGTTCACAGTTTGCACGTCCCCTTGAAGGCCAATGGCTCTGCAGTATAGCACGTGCTCTGGTGTTTGCTTTTCCCCACATAAGCACTGGTTGCTCTGTGCTAGCCCGATTCTGTACATGAAATCTGCATACCTTCCCTGGCCTGACCTCAATCTGTTAAGCAAAACCAAGGGCGCCCGAGATCGTGCCCTGGAGCTTCAGTTGACGGCTCTGGTATGTACTGCTTCAATCTACACTCGGTGTTGTTCCACCTCTCCTGCCACTTCTCTGCTGTCCATAGATCCGGCGAGCTGCCGTTTGCGTCACGAGCAATGTCTTGCATTCTTCTGGATAGAGGACGTCGGAATGCGAGCCTTTGTGGGGCCTGTCTGTGAGCAGTTGCTACGGGGTGCAGTAGGTGAGAGTTGTTGGTCTCAAGAATGTTTTCTCTCCTCAAATCAGGTGGCTGGATTCCTGAGAGGATGGGAAGCAAATAAAGAGGTGTAGAGCGGATGCAGCCACTGATGATGCGCATGCTGTCACTGAGGGCAGAATCTAGATGTTTCACATGCGAGCTAGCACACCATACAGGGGCACAGTACTCACCAGTAGAGTAGCAGAGCGACAACGCGGATGTTTGAAAGACATCAAATGAATCACCCCATCGATTGCTTGCAATGCGACGAAGTAGATTTGATCTGGCCCGAACTTTTTCTGTGGTCTTCTGAAGATGCTCTTTGTATGTTAAAGATCGGTCAAGTGTTACACCGAGGTACTTCGGATTTTTTTCGAATGGTATGGCGTTTCCGCCGGCTTTAACCTTTAGACTGCGATGAGCTTGCTGTTTGCTAAATGGAACACGCTTGAAACAGTTTTGGCCCTGTTGAGTTTTAATCGCCAGAAATGGAAGTACTGATAAATTTACGATGAAAAATTTAGCTATAGAGATGTTGGTGATGGTTAGAATAAAAGTTAGAATTTTGATTATTTTAAATGGACCTAAAAATAAAGGACAAAAGTTTCATTAAGACCAAAAAGTCCAATATTTATCACAACGATGAAAAATATGGAGTGACAAAGAGGCTTGGAAGTTCAGGTCTATGCCCCGTACCATGCTCTTTTACCTAACTTTAGTTTTTTCCATCAATCAGGAGTTTGTCCTTTTCTGTTGTGAGTTACCGAAAAGTATAATAGTGAAAACCGTGCTTTGATCTTTGACGTGGTGTGTGCTGTCCTTCTGCATTTCCCCCAAAACCACTTCCTATGTTTTAAGCTCTAGTAGATTGTAACCATGGATGTTATAACAGGTTTACTATTTACTAGGGTCACCCCTTCCCTTCCCTTCGGTGGAATTTTGTAAATTTGACCTCAAATTTTAGCACAAATTGCTTGTTTTACTGCACTTAATTTTCATGAAAAAAAATATACTCGACGAGGTTGTGGTCGTCAAATAATATACATCTATATGGGAGGATAAAACATGATCTTACCCTCGAGGCACATGGAAAAATTTGGTTTAGAATATAATTTAAGAACCATGGGTACAACAAAAATGAAGTGTTTTTACGCCTATAGCAAAAGCATTTTTGCTGATTTTCTCACCAAAGGACCTAAATAATAAATTATGTAGTCAACTTTTATTTCCACTTCTAAAGGCTGCAAATTTTAGGTTTTAAAATAAAAGTTCAAACTCATAGGAAAGCTAGCTTACGAATACGAGCATTGCATGACATTCACAGGGAGCTCACAGTAGACTGTACTTTTAAATTTTATTTCAACATACAGGTTTTTATCTTACATACTATAATGTTAACTTGAGAATATTGAGCAGCTTTCCCTGGATGGAGCATCTTTCCCTGGATGGAGCATTAACCAAGCCAGAGCACCAGAGCAGGATCACGGTCACTCTGGTTCTTAGGAAAACAAAGTTTCTGATGCCGTAGTCGCCATAAAAAAATCTTAAAAACCCTTCTAACAACTAAAAAAATACGTCTTAAAGTAAAAAACGACTTTTGTTTCTACTGTCGTAATGTTAGACATGCACGGTCGGTGAACCCTGCTTCCAAGTCGGAATGCAGAAGCTGCAAGAAAAAAGGACATTGAGGTAAAACCTGCCAGTCGCACTCACCTCAACTAAGAACTATTGATCACAAAAGTGGTTCACTATTAGGACCAGGCAATGGAGACATATCCTAGACCAAATGTACAATTGAAGGGTCTGCAGTGGACGTTCTTCCAGTTTTATTTAGAAATTTGACGCAAAAAACCTTGAAACTTTACATTTTACCAAAACAGATAATCATTCCTCTGTCAGACAGTGAACATGTAGCCAAAATCACAAGTGAATTCGTACTTAACATTGAAATAAATGGCTCAGAACACCGAGGTGTGATTTCCAAATTGATTAAAGACTTATCTTTCAACATGATTATTGGGAAAAACAGACTTCAGAAGCATTGCAAAGGCATCTTTAACTTTTGAGGGTCCCGGAAAAGATCTGGTCATTAGAACAATAGACAGTGACCACCTTTTTAGCCATTCAGCTTCCGCAGTCTAATCCGAAGCAGTCAATTACCATCATTGTAAGCAATAGTGCCACCAGCATTTGGTGCAGAAAACGTTTCTGAGCCTCCCCTATTTACTCACCTTCCCAAAAACATTAAGCCATTTGCGACAAACTCACGTCGTCCATCACCAAGAGATTTGGCACACATGAAGTAGGAGGTTATCAAGCTGAAACGAAGTGGCATCATCGACCCTTAGTTTCTCTCCAGAGGGCACAAGCGTTTGTAACAAATGAAGGCCCAAATCACAAACACAACATAGATGTCGACTACAGTACAACTATAAGCTCATTCACCGTACTGGATACATACCTATACCAAACGTGCCCCAAATGGTGCAAAAAATCTCCCAGTATAAATATTTGTCTACCATTAATCTTAAATCAGCCTACCACTGAGTTACCATTAAAGGAGACAATTGTAAATACACGGCATTTGAGATGGATGTACAACTTTGGGTGTGCACGTGCATTTATATTGGAGTAACCAATAGAGTTAAAGCTTTTCAAAGAACTATTGACAATGTGGCTCAACTCAAGGAATTGAGGACACTTTTGCATTCGTTGATAAGGTGACTGTATGCAGAAGACAAAAGAGGAACATGATAAAAATGTTGAAACCTTTCACAATGTTGTAGAAAAATACAACCTTACTCTGAATCATGGTAAGACAAGTGCATTTCCAACTTCCTTTACTATCCTTGGATACGCCATCAGTCATAACTCTATCCCATCTGACCAAGAGAGACTTAAGCCCCGACTCGAAATGCTTATCCCTGCCGAGACTCCTCCAGCACTTCTGTGATCCAGTGCTTCAATCACTTTCTTTCTATATTCGGCATGCTCAACAGAGTGCACAGTGACAGAGCCACCTATTTCTTATATGAAGGGACACAAAGCTACCTACTGAGCAAGTCGATTGCAACATTTAGGACCGGCCGTCACAACCCAAAATGCAAGGGTCAGGTTGAGAAACTTCACGGCACTCTGTTGAAGGCCACATAAGCGACCTTCTACTCAAGCACATTCAAACCATTGGATTGGGAATCAGTATTGGACAATGGACTTCATTCCATCCGCCCTCTCCTCTGCACCAATAACAAACTGCAAACTCCACAAGAGGATGCTTATTTTTCCCGAACGTCAACCCCTGGCAAAGCCATTCCGTCCTTGGTAAAGCCAGACCCAGTGTAATTAAAGAATCACACACGGAGAAAGAAAAACGACCCTGTTGTATCAACGAACAAAACATTGCATGAGAATCCTCACTATGTCCACGTACGTTTACCTCCAGGAACAAAAACAAAAGTCAGGCTCCGCCACATAGCCAGCAATGCCGATATAGTCCAGGACCACAAACGTGCACCCGAAGGGAGTCACAATGAGCCCGCAGTTCCTTCGCTATCGACTCTACCTAGCAGCCAGTTGTAAGACCAAGGCACACTAGAAAATCTTGAAGATCAAAATGTTCAATCGGTAAATGATGAAGTAAGTACCTCAAGAAAGATCTATCTTCCCTTGAATGTGGAAATCTTCCAGATATACTAAACTTCCTAAAACGTTTGACGAATTTGTTATGAGATGACATTTTTATTTTTCTAAGTTGAGAAATTTCACTGTCGTTCCTCTTTTGTTTATATTTAGCTCATCTCTTGTGTTGTTATATTGATAGGGGGATATTATATAATGACTTTCTTCTTTATTGTTTTAGGTAAAAAAACCTTGTCTGGAACTAGAATGCTATACTCTTCATTCCTCAATGTGCAGCCGTGCCAATGGTTGTTAAATTCTTTAGAATTAAAGCAATAACAAAAAAACTCCAGTGATAAAGCAGTTATATTAAAGCAGTCCCTGAATAAGATACTAGGTACTCTTCCAACCGTTTTCTAAGCCAAATTCCTAAAAGTTGTTCACTTTTTTTATTGAAAGTATAGTTCGTGTTCGAAAATGAAAGAATTGCAAAGCCAGGCATTAAAGTAACAAAACAGAATTACAAAATACCCTGAAAGCAGTTAAAATTCTGCTTCAACAGAGGTAAAGATTAATCCGTCTGAGCTGTCCGACTTTGCCACTAGTATCTTTTGAAGTTATGGCAATGAAGATTCTTTATGTTCAGCAGTACAATTATGATATATGTAGGATTATTGTCTAGATTTCTTGAACTTCTTTTTCAATTAAAATTGTTAATGAGAAACTAGATTTTCTATCTAAACAGGAAAAGTGTAATTTTTACTCAAGAAAGACCTCGAAAAGTCAATTAAATTCGAAAGACGATACTGAAAGGTGAAGTAAACAAATTCTTGATGAACTCAAGTTGCGCCCTATCAATTAACACTAAATTTCCCTACCCTTTGTTTTGAAATAATTAGCACGACAAAAGCAATTTTGTTTGGGAAAATGTACATATATCCACATTTTGATATAGCTTTGTAAGCCCACTCCGCCACCCACCGCCACCCCGGCCAGTGTGAATATCTTTTTTTCCTTTTGGTTGCACCTATCACAAGACTCCGCAATGGATCGACTTTCTTCGGCTCCTCTGGTCTTTGGCGTCCTCCTCACACACACACACACACACACACACACAAACAAACACACACACACAGCACACACACAAACACACACACAAACAAACACACACACACATACACACACCGACATATTCTATCTCTTTGCAGATAACGCCTTCTGTTTCCTCTTTAGTTTTCCTCTTTTCCGTCGACCTGGAAGAACCCAATTTAGTATCCTCCTCCCACCCAAGGGACTTGCGAAAAATTACTTAATGTTTCTTGATCTTCTTCTGCAAACAATGCCCCGTCTTAAAAGTTAACATCGACTTTGTGATTTTGCCTCAATCTAAATTTCAATGAAAAATATATTACACAAACAGATGTTCAAGATTTAAGAGGGAAGAGATTTGCCGTGCGTGACCTGGATTAAGTTGTGCTGTCGTTCAAATAGTGGTTTTCTCAGAGCTGAGGTCATAAAATTTACATTGGTTTGTCATCGTGAAAATAGAGAGTACATGCAGCCTGTCATGGATCTCTCACGCTATTTGAGAAACAAACCTGTTATGGGACACAGTTTCATTTGTACCTGCGAGGATAAGCGTGCGCCAAAATATTTGCCGTGAAAGGCAAATATTTTGTTCCTGTTTCTCCCGTTGTTTTCAGACTGAAGCAATAAGTTAACCGTGTAACCATGAATACAGGAAATCAGATATCCAGGCCTTCCTTATCCACTAATGAAAGAAAAAAACACATTTCATATTTTTAGGACAAATTTGCAGAATTGTTCTCATGTTTTAACCACCATTACAATTCGTTTTGTCTTGTTTTAACTCACCAACAACTCAAAAAACCCCACTTTGATGCCCAGTAGTTACCTGGAGATCTCAGACTGATCAAAGTTGTTTCAAAAATAAATGCAAACCAACTAACTAACTAAATAAATAAATAAATAAGTAAATAAATAAATAGATGGATGGATAAAAGGAGTTTTACCGGACCAAGGAGTTGAAGTTCTGAATATGAGCAGTATGCAGGACGCGGAATGCACTGCAGGAAAAACAAACTGGAAAAAGCTGGGAGTTAGATGAAAACATGATTCGTTTGAAAGTTCTGAGATAATCAGTCAGAGAGGATAATTTTTTAAAAGCCATGACCATGGATGAACTTAACAACAAGACTAAATGTAGGCATGTTACAACGATTATTTAGAAACAACTGATGCTATATGATGGTCCATGTTTTGAAAATTTGACCCTGGATAAGATTGAGTATATGAGAAAATCTTTGGCAACATCAGCGTATGCATTAAGCAAAATTTGAAATCACTAGCTGTGATTGCTTTTAAAGAAATGAATTTCAATTTCAATTTCAAGAACTAATGAATAGGTTTTGGAAGGGTAATAAACAACTTAGTATTTGTTGTGGTACTAACCTGGATGCATTTCAAATTATTTGCCAACGCCTCTATTAATTTGTTGACTGCAAAGTGTAAACACCTTAGTTCTGGTCGAAGCACATCTTGTCATTGGGATGCAAATCTTGTTACTTCATACAATTCAAGCACCTCTTGCCACTGCAATGCTAATCCTATTTTTTCATAGCATGTACTAATTCAAAAAAATGTGCCTTAACCCAGCTCAATACAAGGACAAATCAAGGTCCTCACTTTTTAGTACGGTACTCCTAAGTATTACAACTTGGAGGATAAAATTGAGAAAGGGATGGAAACCAAAGGGAAAAAATAAACAGGAATATTAAAAATTAAATGGCATTTAAGGACATGGAACCAAGTAGCCTCTAACCATGCTAACGTGAAAGGGCCACCAAACTGGATTATTATTATTATGATTGAGTGATGGAGCAATACGAGCCCGCGGATGGGGCTCAGGGGTATAAACCTCAGCAAACCTATCCGACTCCCAGCCCGATAAGGGTAAGCTGGGTGCATGCATCACACCCAAGTGTGTGCGATATTGATATGAATTAAAACAGCACATGACATTGCAGGTAGGGCCTGTTTAGGTTTCCCAGTTTAGGTGACCCATTTTTCTTAAAACGGTCTCCGTACCGAGGCTTCACCCAAAACCTAAGGACTGAGTAACAAAGTACGAACTCGGTACTCAACCCTTCAGAACAAGAGATCCACGCTCACGACACCTAGATATGATGCTCCCCCACTACTCCTGCCCGTTAAACAAAAATGCGTGATGCGTCAGCCCTTTGGGGACATGCATAACTGGTTAAGGTCAGGCAACTGACTAGCAAGTCTGCGGTTTGAGCGGGAATATTATTATTATTATCGAGTGGTCACACACCATCTATTGGTGGATGGGTGAAAAACCCGCATTCAGCCCCCAGCAACAAGCCAGGTAAGTTGAATGCAGGCACATGAAGTGTAGCCATAAGAGTGAGATAAATAGAAAACCAAATCAATATGGCAACATCACTTCAACTTTGCAAGTGCTGTCCCACAATCAGTGGGGAAAGGGACACTCAAGCGGTTGTTGTTGTTGTATGACAACAACTTATGACCACAGCACTCCCCACTCCTAGTCTGATTGCTAACAATACATGGAAAGATATCCGAGTACAAGTACTAAGTCTGGTATTGCAGCATTGAATTCAAACTGGATATTTGTTATTGCCCTGTTTGGTGACAAAAACAACAATCAATAGGCACAAAAAGCCATGTTGTCATGTATAATCATTATTATTATTATTATTATTATTATTATTATTATTATTGACAATGTTTAAACAGGATATATAAACACTTCACCATTTAAGCATTGTTTCACTAAGGTTACAACCTTTGCTTTCATTCCAACCAATGTTTAAATTTCACTTACTTGCCCAAGATTCTTGATCAGATAGTTCATCCACAGTATTTTTTCGAACAAATAATATATTTTCACTTCTGCTGGATTAACATTAGAGCAAAACAACTTCTTCCTTTTTATGACTCTCTAACAGAATGCTTTTATCGAAATTAATCCTGGTGTGGATTTAATTTACGTCTTATGAAAATATATGAAATATGAAAAATATATTGAAAACTTTCTTGTTGAGGCATTTCGAGATAAAAATAGAGGCCACGAGTTGTGCAAACACCGATCAGACTCCTTGAGCCTATTTAAGTAAGCCTATTTGGAGGTCAGCTAATCTGAAGATAAAAAAAACGTCAGCGGAAGAGGTGGATTTGTACGTTATTGGCTAATACACGGGTAGCCGGAGCAAGTGCAGGTTCAACAAAGTGTAGATGAAATTTGGTGGGCTCATTCAGAGCTGGATTCCCTGGAACCAACGAGCATTTTTATTTGACTGTGTTTGTTAGCAATGGTACCCTGTGGCCTCAAGTATTAACTTCTGAATGAAAGCGCTTGTGTAAAAAATTTGACGGAAAAAAGAATTGGTATAAAATATTCAAAGTAAAATACTAATTCACCCCTTGCTGTAATAAAAATACTTAAAAGACTTGGGCTAAGTAATTGTGGCGTAATGTGTTCCTGAGCGTACTTTTTGTTGTATCAAAGGAAATACTTCTTATGCTGCTGGTCACTCACCCCAGCAAACAATAGCAGTCAAACTTTACTTTGGCAGTCGCAAAGCTATTTGAATTAAAAGCCAAAGAGAAAACCCCGACTCAAATCCAATCACTGGATGACTATAAAACAAGTCACTTTAAAAACACATCCATTAAGAATCTAAAGGCCCTAAAAACAACAATCTTGATCATCATACTAACAAGAAAGTTAACCGGCATATCAAGGATGAATCCGTACAACTTAATGAGTTTGGAGAAAAATAATAGAGGAGAAGGAGATGATTAAACGAACTTTTTTAAAGTAGCTTATCAAACAGTGATGACAGAGTGCATCACTAGAAAGAATAATTACTATAAGTGGTTCTAAGCTTATAAAATATTCAGAGCAGGGTTGAAACTCTGCCTCGAGAATAAGAAATAAGATCCTGCATGTCAATTTAAAGAAGAATGATTCACTTCTTTCTCATTGGATTGAGTGAATTCTTCTTCAAGTAATGAAACGGATTGGAGAAATCATCAGAAGAAAACTAAGGTGTACTATTTTCGTCATCATGTAAATATTTTATACATTTGGCAACATAGCATATATAATTTGAAAATAGCTACTGTAGTGATGTTTTAAGACCTCTGGCGTATATATCATTTAAGCCCAAAAAAAGCCCGCCTAGAAAATCCAATAAGTACTGAGGTTATCTGCAGAAATTTTCGGTAGTATGCTTTCAAATTGTGGTGTAAGTTGAAAATTGAATGTGGTAATGTTACAAGAAATTGATGGAAGAGAAATGTCTGTATTGTCTTTTGAACCACTCTGTATCACAAGGTTTTATGTCATTTCATTGCAAACACTTGTTTCTGTTTTTTCACAACCCTTGGTTGAGTTTGCAACAAGAGTGCTGCAATTAGCTTTGGATAAGCAATATACTCTACTCCACACAACTACGTAACGACGTAATTTGGTGACGAAATAAATTTCACCTTTGAAAATTAGATTCATTATTCATTTTGTCAATCTGCAATTTGGTAAACTAACAAACCCGAAAAATTAAAAAATTTCAGTCTTATTTTTAATTTGATCAGAAGATAAACCTGCTATCTAGTTGTTAGCTAAGACTGTAGTGGAAAAATACATATAACAGGCAATTCGTACACCCATCCCTCCTGACTTAAGTTACCACCAGGGTAACAACTGGCTAACTCCGCCATGGGCGGTCCCAAGCCCGGATGAAAAAGGAAGAGGGTTGGGCAAGGGGCCAATCGCTCCCGAAAAACAACCACCGATTACGGAAGCTTGGACAGCAAACAAAACTATCTATGGTCACAGAACCATGTCGTGTGAAATACCTGAAGATAATGACCTCAGATGGGAAGACATGACGGCTGGAGATGAAAGCCTACGGGAAGTCTCCAACCTTAGAACGACATGCATGAGTTCACTTCACCTGTCCATCATTATACTTCCATCCTTTGCCTTTAAACACCCAGCTGCTGTACAATACTTTTCTTAGCGATATCATTGATATTTCTAAACATTTCCTTTGGATTCATTGTTTTGTATGTCTCAATTTCTACACATTTGTTGTTTAGCCACGTTTCTTTTGCTTCCAAGCATTTTTTCTTTACCACTGTATTTATTTCATTGTATTCCTTTGTATCTTTGTCTTTGTACAATCGCCTTTCATCAATTAAAGAATTTCATCTGTCATCCATTTTTTATGTTTCTTGGTTTTTCTTGGTGGAATCACCTCTTTTGCAGTTTCCACAGTTGCTTCCTTAAATACGTCCCAGCTAGATTTTTCATCTTTCTCTTCAAGGATCACAAATCGATTACTCACTTTCATTGCATATGCTAACTTCATTTCCTTATCATCCATCCGTGCTGCATAATCTAGAGTTTTATGTTGTATTTGCCTTCTTACATTTTTCAACTGCATCTTTATGGTTGATACGACAGGAACATGGTCACTAGCTTGATTTAGTGCATTTCTATATCTCTTCTTGATAGCAATATAATCTATTTCATTTCGT
>RDPX01000143.1:712985-754126 GCA_003991215.1 Morbakka virulenta
TGTCATCCATTTTTTATGTTTCTTGGTTTTTCTTGGTGGAATCACCTCTTTTGCAGTTTCCACAGTTGCTTCCTTAAATACGTCCCAGCTAGATTTTTCATCTTTCTCTTCAAGGATCACAAATCGATTACTCACTTTCATTGCATATGCTAACTTCATTTCCTTATCATCCATCCGTGCTGCATAATCTAGAGTTTTATGTTGTATTGCCTTCTTACATTTTTCAACTGCATCTTTATGGTTGATACGACAGGAACATGGTCACTAGCTTGATTTAGTGCATTTCTATATCTCTTCTTGATAGCAATATAATCTATTTCATTTCGTGTTCTATCACCTGGGCTTTTTTTTCCTTGTATATATTCTTCTTGATGGTTGTTGATACCATGTGTTTGCTATGAATAGATCATGTGCACAACACCATTCTATCCATCTCTCACCTCTCTCGTTCCTTTCACCCAAACCATGAGGGCCAAGGACATCATCTATTCTTTCATCTCCTACTTTTGCATTAAGGTCTCCCATTACTATTAATAATTCATCAGATTTACATTGCTTCATTGCTTTTTTCCATCTCTTCATAAAATTTGTGAAGCTCAGATTCTTCACAGCCAGTTGCTGGTGCATTTACTTGCATTATTACTATATTGAAAGGTTTCGCATTCAGTTTGATTACCATCACTCTATCTGACAAACACCAGTATCCTAATAAGCATCTTGAGGTATTTTCATCTAAGATAATTCCTACTCCTTTTTCATGTTTGCATCCACCTGAATATATATGGTATTTTTCTCTGATTTGAATATTCCAATACTTTTCCACATAGTCTCACTAATTCCCAGGATCTTTATTCCCAGTCTACCCACCTCTTGCTTCACATTGTCTAATCTTCCTGCTTGGAATAATGTCCTAACATTCCATGTGCCTGCTCTGACTTGAAATGTACTTGTATTAATCTCGCAGTAGCTGGTTGACGGTCTGGCCTCACCTGCTCGTCATGAGGACACCTACCGGGCGAGAGATTAGTACTTTCTTGTACAACCTCCCTAACGCCGTTATCTTTATTATTAAGTATTGGCATAATCATAGTATTACTAGGCTAGATACTACAGTGGTTCGCCATTGCCTGCTAAACGGTGAACTTAGGGTGATCACCATTTTCCTTCTCAGCAGTTCCTCGGCCTGCATTAACAGCCGTTGGCTATTGGGGTCGTAGCTCATCCGCCTTTATCATCCAATTAACGCAGAATCACCCGTTGGCTATCGCTCGTAACACTGAGCATGGACCAATACCAGGTGCTACCAGCTGGGTAACTGGACCTGGGGCTCGCAAAAGGGCAGGTGCGACCACTACCTGGGAGGGATATTATCTCCTGCCACCCTGAATAATAATAATAACAACAATAACAATAATAATAATAATAATAATAATAATAATAATAATAATAATAAAAATAAAAGAAGAAGGAGGAGGAGGCATNTCCGCCTTTATCATCCAATTAACGCAGAATCACCCGTTGGCTATCGCTCGTAACACTGAGCATGGACCAATACCAGGTGCTACCAGCTGGGTAACTGGACCTGGGGCTCGCAAAAGGGCAGGTGCGACCACTACCTGGGAGGGATATTATCTCCTGCCACCCTGAATAATAATAATAACAACAATAACAATAATAATAATAATAATAATAATAATAAAAGAAGAAGGAGGAGGAGGCATTGTGCAACATTTAGTAAGTTATTGTGAGAAATCGGCTCGAAAGAATAGGAGACGCCATAATAATGTAGCAAAGAAAATTCATTGGGAACTGTGTAAGAAAAATACATCTGAACATAATGAAAATGGTATGAACAAATCCCAGAAGGAGTGGAAGAGAATGAAAATGTAAGGTTGTTGTAGGTTATTAACATAGAATGCGGCAATCTAACAGAAGCAAGGAGGCCAGGCATTGGTATAATTCATAAGAAGGGAAAAAAGCTGTTTTATCGTTGATATTGAAATGCACGCTGATGGAAGATTACATGAAAAGGAAAGAGAAAAGGAAGGGAAATTGGAAGACATGGCAACAACTGAGGAAGGTGGAGATTTTTCCTGTGGCTGTACGTGATTTTGGAAGTGTGACAAAAGAATTTGGTAGGTGGATTAAACAATTGGGGATACATGGTGTTGTCGGATTTGTACAAAAAACTGCCTTGTTAAGCACTCCACGAATCCTAAGGAAGGTGTTAAAAATGAGAGAGAGAGAGAGAGAGAGAGAGAGAGAGAGAGAGGGGGGGAGAGAGAAAGAGAGGGGGGAGGAGTTCCTTTTAGCCCTTTGTCATTTGTTGTGACTCACCTAACCGCCTAACAGGAGTAATGAGTAATGACGCAATTCCAAAAGCCAGGGTAAACGCTGGAGAAAATATAATAATAAGTATTAATATTATTATCTTACATGGCTTTAGGCGCTGGCTGATGGAATTACCGGTATCTATGAAACTGATCAGGGAGTTATAGGAATTGACTAAAGGTAACCGGTATTTTCTCTCCTTATATTTCTGGCGCTTTTATTAATATCCTGGAAGTCCTAAGCAATGGAGTCTTTTGTATGAAGCTATCCTTGACATCTATTTCTAGAGCTTCCACATAAGACTTCAAACCTTTCAACATGCTGCCTAATGCCTCAACAATTATTGGAATAACTTTAACCTTTTTCATTTTCCAATTCTCCAAACTTCCTATTTCAAATTTTCAAATTTTTTCCAGTTCATTGTCATGCACCCTGCAGCTTTATTTACAACGATCTCGTCTGGTATACGGACATCGATGACATTATGACAATGTATGTTAAAGTCCTATCAATAACTCCTTCTAAATTATGCTGGTACCATTTTTCAATATATTAAGGGCGTATTTTCCACAAAGTTTCCAGTGTATTATTCGTGAAACATTATAAGTCTCCTTTCTTCTCGTTAAGTTTTTTTACACTCAGAAACAATGTGATAGATGGTCTTACCTCTTTCTCCGCACATTTAACACAATGGATTGTCTGAACTATTGTCAATCTTGTGCTTTATGTAATTTGTTCTTAATGCATGTCCTTGTGCAGCACACACTAATCCTTCAGTTTCTACTTTCAGATCGCTTTGAATTAGGTAGTCCCAAGCTTTTTCCTTGTTCAATCCATCCAGGCATATCGCTCACAAACTGCCCATATGTATTTTTATCCGTCTACTTTCTTTTGGTTTCAACATTTCTTTTTCTCTTCAACTCTTTTTTATTATAGCTCCTTCCGTTTCAATTTCCCCAGCTACCCTCACACCTTCTGTCAACGTTTCAGTTGGTTTTTTTTGACATACATCCCCATATTGTCTTCTCCTGATCTAATACAAAACTCTACACGTATCAGCTCCCTGCCAACCTCTCTTCTACTCATATACAATCTGTCCAAATCATTTCTTGGATGCAGTACCCCGTACACTGAAGACGTTTTCCTTGTTTTCCTCTTCAAAGCTGTACGTTCATTTTCCTTCCACCCAAAGATACCAGCTTCATATCTCAGTATTGCTACTCCCCAACTATTAATTGGGTTATCTTATTTAGCCCGTTTAATTTTGGCTTCAAATTTACATATTTTGATTTTGAAAAGTAACGTTGATAACCTATCACCTTGGAAGATTCCCCTATTTACATCAACATTGATAAAAAATTCCCAGTTTAAGATTAATGATTGTTTTCATCTTCTCGTACTATTTTGCAGTAGTTTCTTCACATTATCTGCAATGCCAAACATTTCGAAATACTCAATAATCCAACTATGGGGCACAAAATCATAGGCCTCTTTTTAATCGACCAATGCCATAACCAGGTTGGTACGTCTCTTTTTACTGTCCTTTATCATCATGCACCCACAGTACAGAGCCTGATTTCTTATCAGGCTTTTCTCCTACAACTACCGAATCACAAAGATAGCATCAATGTTACTCCTGGTTTTCATTACAATGCATAAGGACCCCCGTCATAAAAGTAAATGATCTTTCCTTTCGGGATGTTAAGTCATAACTTCGTGCTGATGGGCCGATTATTATTCAAAGTTCATGTTTGTTATAATTATAGAGCTTCTTGCTTTTCTCAAAGCAAGAGAACATCTCCAACCTCTTACCTTTAAATCGTCAGGTTAAAGAAAACGCTGACTATGCAAACACGTTGTAAGACAGCAAATATATCTCTATGAAAAGCAATTTGGGGATTTGGATACAAACAAAGTACACAGCTGTTGTTTTGGTGATAACAATCCAGGGGGTAAACAGGCAAACAAGGGGTACTTTCTATTGGTGTGTCATCATACAAAGAAAATAGAGGATTTGACTTCCATTCTTTGGAGCCACCATACAAACAACTGTATGAAGGTAATATCGTTAATTACATGATGAAAGACAATCAACAAACAGCTATTTCTTTCCCCATACTTCAGGGAGTGATTTGAATACGTCCAAAATCCTATCACGGAGGGCGGTGAAGGGGAGGGGGTGAGGTGGCAAGCGATATCAATCTAACGAATGCGAATAAAATTCGGTATCTTTAAAATATTCTGTTTAATGTTGAAATACTTCTACTTTTCTTTTCGATTACCACAAATCGCCCAATTTCATGTAATTTAACTCAACTTAAGAGATGAAGGACGTTTCTTCTCAAAAAGGTAATATTATTGCAATTTTTTCAATACAAAAATTGCACTTGGAGAAAGCTTGTAGAAAGAAGGAAACAGATCAAAAGACTAGCCATTTTGTTAAGAGGATCAATGTGATGCAAACTGTATAAGTACTTAAGTACAAATGATATTCGAAGTAATAAATGCCTTATGGAAGTTGATAAAATATGGGATCCCCTCAACTGCTTGAGCTAAAATGGAGATACCAGTGGGCTAGCCAACACAAAGTTCTAGATGTGAAAACTTGTAAAGCAAAACTGCAGTCTCATGTACAAACAAATAAGTTTATTATGATAGTGTTGCATGGAGGTCTGATAGAGGCTCACGGTGTTGTTTAGAGAAATACGAGTTTGCAAGGCCCTAGGTAGAATGCTTAACGACCAACTGTCAATGTTTTAAAATCTTTTATCGACTCACGGAGCACTTAAATTCAAATACTGAGAAAAGCAGTTGCCATTATTTATGATTTTAAGAACTTTTCTTAGTATATTCATTGACGATCATTTACTTTGCTTGCTGACATTAGACCATTATTTGTGAGTATTTGGACCACAAAAGGGTACTCGGGCCTTTGCTGCATATAAGTGGGCCTCGGGCCTTTGCTGCAAATATTAAGCAAGTCCTCCACATTTAGTGATGCTCAATTTAAAAGAGAAGATCTGCAACCGCAGCACACCTGCAGATCACCCTTCTCTTAGATGAAGGGACAAAGCGAAAACGGCTTGGCAAGTTTAGTGGTTCACTATCAATTTGCTCTGGATGATTTTTGTTGTTGTCATTCCAACAAGGATGCTTCGACAAGTACTTGAGTATTTACATTTTGGGTATTCCGACATGGAGGGAATAAAACCATCCTTGGAAGTATCGAGCTATTAAAAATTTGCACGCAAATACTCAATATATTAATAATATTCCTCAATCTTCTCCTTTGTATTTTAGTATCAAATAGAAGGCTAAACAATCTAGAGTTTGCCCCATGGTGTTTGTTAATCGAGCAGCCCGACCAATTATCAGTTTTGTAACCAGTTCCCTGTCAATTAATATCATCTCAATTCCAAAATGACCAATATTAATCTGGGTGCCATACTTTGTAGGCCTGGGGGACTTGTTGTTCGTTTATACGTCGTGTGATAGAAAGCTCCATTAAAACATAGAGGCGTTTGTAATTTCTATTTTATTCCTCGCTTCCTAACGAAAAGGGATGTCTGCCCAGAAAAGACCATCATGCTAGGCAAGTGTGAGGGGGTCAGGAGAAGAGGAAGACAACGGCAGAGATGGTTGAATGATGTTGCAGAGGGCTCTGGGCTATCTTTTTCTAAGATGAAGGAGGCCATTAGAGACACGATTGGCTGGAGACGACTGATATATGATGTCACCAAGAGTCGGAAACGACTTGATGGAACATAAGAAGAAGAAAAAAATTACAGAAAACTAAACAATCGTCATCGCTGTTTACGTCTGTGAAATCCTTTGAAGTTTTAAGCTCTTTTATATGAAATTGGATATTTTTTTCAAATTGATTGTGATGGAGAAAGAGGGGCTGAGCTTACAGCACAGCAACTCCGATGTCTGATAATTTTCTAACTTTAAAAAACTAAAACTGTAGCTTAAGATATCCCTACTGCTTTCTGCACCTAAGTTAAATGCACTTAACTTAAACGAAGTAATAATCATATTCTTCGACATGCTAACATTCTGCGGCTTATTCAACCATTTCACTTACTGAAACGCGTTTCCTATCACCGATATCATTCTGTTGATGACTGAAATATGTACCCATTTATCATATTCTTCATTAATATCATGCTTGAAAAGTATTTTCCAATTTTATCTAAAGCGTACATGGTGCAATCTTTGGGTATAATGACATTATCTGCACTTGCTTATCTTATCTTATCTTATCTTCTCCATTATACTAATCTCAGACGAGTCCTACGCTGAAAGACGATAAGAAAAAGTAAGCTTTCGACCACTCATTATATTGTTAATCTTTTCTTCGTCCAAGCATTTTGAGACAGGGAAATAAAACCTATGTGATTGAACGTCTTATTTACTATCTTACTTTCCAATTCTCCACACTCCAAAACAGAGGACAGAGGTCTTTTTCTTGCATTCCTTTTTGAAGGATAGGTTTATTTTCTGTACATTTACTGCTTTATTTAGGTATCAAGCCTGTTCAAGCAGGAATTTCGTCCAGCTATCCATAATATATATTAGTCTTGAGTTAATAGTTATATGTTTACCCTACGTCGCATTAAGAAAAACTGATTATACGACGTTTCAGCTAGTTTCATTTGAGCTGGTTACATTTCAGCTAGCCTGGTTTCAACTAGTACCAAGTTTAGGCTAGTTGTATTTTAGCTAGTAGTGTTACAGCTAGTATTCTTACAGCTAGTGCTGACATTGAGCTAGTATTTTAACAGTTGCTTTTGATCTAGAACTACATGTAGTTAAATGATAGATGGATAATATAGCTAGTGCAAATACGAAATTGAAGAGATAAAACAGGGAACTCATATTTATTGTGACTAGATGTTCAAATTCAAATTATGCCCTACGCTACGGAGGCAGTCTCTTGTAGGCATATCGCCATCGATGTGTCGGCGAATCAAGATTTTTAGCCGGCGGTTGAGGTCCTTTACTGATTTTCGTTCTTCCTGGGTCGTCCAGTTATTCATGGCTAGCAGGGCCATTCGTTGTATACCCTGGTCGCGCTGTAGATCTGCTAGGAATTTCGACATTGTGGGGTGAGCGCAATCGTACAGGGTTTGTATCGCCCGGTGCCACCCTTCAAGTTTGTTGTTAGTCCGAGGCAAGCCTTCCAAAGTTCTTGCACGGACGCTCCACATCTGAGGGGGAGATTTGGCCTCCCTACGCTCTCTCTGATGAGGTCGTCTGATGTAGTTGTCCTCGAAGTATGTGTAGAGGTCACCTAAGTCTATATGTAAATTTGCGTTCTCACGTTCCTCATCCAATGCCTCAAATGCTTGTACAACATCATCAGCATCGAGGAACGCAAGACTGCAGAGGGGCTTGCAAAAGTCTCTGCAGTCGTTATCCTCCACGTATGGTATACCACGTCCCTGCTGTTGCATTTTCCTCCATATAGATTGCGAAAAATGGAAGAAGCAGGCATTGATTGATACACCAGGGAATTCAGCTTCGAATGGGGATATCGATGCCTGCTCGAAGTCAGTGATGATCGTAGTAGGGGATAGTCGAGGGATATGTCTTTTTAAAATTCGAATAGTTTTGCGGTAGCTATCCAAAGTTTTGTCCGGTAATAAAATATAAATGCACGGGAAGACATTATTGTTCTTCACTGTATGAATTGTATATAACTGATAATATAACTTGGGGACAACTTTAAATGTGCCATCGCACATCCATGTGTCGCATTCTGCTTACAATTCCAACATTAAATCCGTCGCAAATACCATTATACGTTTTCTGTTGCCTTCGTTTTCCTTTTGATCTTCAGCATCCGATTCGTCCTTGTCGTCATGCAGCATGAAGCGATGTTCCCGGCCATTTATCACTACAACTTTAAACTCTGGGGGGACATCAAAGTCCTCCAGCGACTCTGCTTCAGGACGGTGGTTCACCTCTAGTCTTAGCCATTTCCTTTGAATCCTTGCAACAAGAGCCTTTCTTCTTGGTAGTCGGAGGAGTTCTTCCTCTTCTAGGTCCACCACAGTTTCACTGATCACCCTCCGCGGAGAAGCGGCTGATGTAACTGCCCTATTCTTTAAATCGTTCAATCCTGCATTTGTGCAGGGTCAGGTACATGAGTGTGTCCCTGCTTTATTAAAACTTCTCTGTTTTGTTCGTAGTTAATTGCTGTAGATACTGAACCGTGGCAGGATTGTTGAGTGCATCGCCAGTTGATGGTTTTCTTGTTTACTGTATTTTTCCGGTATAAATATCCCCTGTATATAATTTTATCTTTGCCGCGATTGGTCTTGATTATTTCCATATCGTTAGTAATAAAAGAAGAAAACAAAGTTTTGAAAGTTTGACGAGAAAAAAGGATTAATTCGACTGTTAAAGATTGAAGAAATAAATAACAATAAATCTTTCAGCTGCAGTGAAGTAATTTATCTCCCGCTACATTAACTTAATTATCACAATCTTGTGTCTTCAATGGAAGGATAAATGACAATGGGAGGATGCAGAGCAATTGATGTGCTCATTCTCCTGTTTTGTGCCGAACCATGTGCAGTAACGAAGGGTCTTATTTAACGTATTAACGCTAAAAATCTGAATTTTGAGTATAGCGCTAAATATTCCACATAAATTCTACATCTAAAAACTGTACCTTTACGGCAACAATCTACGTTTGTTAACCTTAAAAGAAAAAGGGAGGATTTCCTTGGTTGGCCATATAGGAAGACACAATAAATGTGACTTGAGCGCTCAAGTTCTACTATTAAAAGCAATAGATGCAAAGCAATCATCTCTCTTCTTTAGCCATTTTACATCAACGTCGTTTAGATAAAAACACAACAAAGTGATCTACAGAGCAAGGAGATCGAAATTATCTTGAGACTGATTGTCAAAAAAAGAAGTATTTTCTAAGAAGATTTTTAGCTCACACTTATATTTGCTTAATAGTATTCTAACGTATCAGCAGAGTAATATTTACAAACGTCAAAATAATATTGATCTCGCTATCATACACCAACCACCATCGTTCCTTGCATTGCGTTACAATCCTATGAAAGGATACTCACCATTTAAGAATTCTTATGGTATTACTCTAACCTCTATTGGATTTGAAAGCAGTCCTTTGAGCTGGATGTAAAGCTGTAAAGCTTGTTTGAGGCGGAGAAAAAAAACACATCTAAATACATAAAAAACTCAGCATAAATATCAATAAAGTGTTCCTTTATTCTAATTTGCTTATTTAAGAAATACTTGCCGAAGCAAAATATGCTGGCTTAAAACGTGGACCTGACCATACGTTGCAGAGTAAAAGGGAGAAGCTTACCCTTACTGAGGAAGCATTTACTTTCACAAACCAAGCAACACAAGTAGGTGTGGAGTTAGACAAGGTTGACCTTTCTTGCTCTTGATTAGTCTGAAAATTAATGCTACAAAAGCCTTATTTTGCTGTGGGGGATAGCGTATTACATTTCTGACTTGTGGGTTAGTGAAAACAATAATACTGATCGCTGGAGCAACAGATTATATTTTGAATATGCTCATAATGTTAGGAATCTATTAGAACAGGAATAAACTCTGAAATCTTTTCTTTGTCTCTGTCATCTTATATTAAGATAAGTGATATTTATGCTCACACCCAGATTGTCTTTAATAATTACTAGCAAAAAACTACAATATTACATGGTAACTCCGTCTCAGGCTACGAGAAATCAGAAATCAATCATGTTTTGTATATGTAAAGCTTACATTTGATGTTGAGTGATTGGCCAACATTAGTGAAATAGCTGATCTAAAAAACATTTCTGATCGCTTTAGGAATCTTCTTTATTTTTTCAATAAAGGAAGATTAAAAATTCCACTGGATCAGTGGGTTAAGTAAATAGGCTTACATCTTAAATACACTGTTTATTAATAGAGGAAATTCAAGCTTGTAAATACAAAATATAACATTAAGTATAAAGTAAGCTGAAATATGCAGGACAGGTGTCGCAGTACAAATGTTTTATTTAATGGACACACCAACAAAGTTTCATATCCATTCTGTTTACTTTAAAACCTGACAAGTAGACCCCCTAATTTTTAGCTACTGTACCCCGCAAACAGGCTAATTCAGATCCCACTGTTATTGATTCTGTTCTTACTTTGCTGGTGGTAGTGGAGGCTCGAGTTAGAGATGATCAGAACAAGTTGAACAGCAATATGGAATTTTAAATGTTTCGGAAGATTTGGAATTGTTAAATTTAGTATTTCTATTTGTTTGCAAAAGAGATTCACATTGTTTCTAAACGACCTTGTGAATTTGTTTTCTTTTAATCCTTTACTTAAATAGCGATTTTCCTCCAAGTATCAATCACTATTTACATTTTGCAGGAAGAAACTTATTTCTCATCTTTGTGACCTGCTTTCGTTACTCGTCCTTTCAAGAAATTTTAAGTTTATTTATTTGTTTCATGTTGTGTGTAAGCTTCGTCAGCTTGTCTTGAATGTAAACAATAAGAACAATTAAAATCTTCAGGAACTGAATTTTTTGAATTTAATTTTTATTACCAATGTCTGATGGTTGTTCAGTTCTAACTTTTAGCCTCTGCAGATTTCTATCTTGATTTAGGCAACAAAGCATTTTTTGAACCCAATTAATAATGAACAAGAAAAAATAATGTCTAAATGCTATCATACCTTATCAAACCACCCTGTTCAACTGCACTATTGGTGCGGATAACAACAATGAAAAAAATTTGTGAATAACAGACTTACACAATTTTTGCTGTATTACATTCGTACTACTAGCAGAGGTGCGTGGCGCTACCAGGGACATTTTTATTTGGGTTGTCGAAGTAACAGTGAATTATTGTTCTTCAGTAAATACATACAATCGAAATTGAAACCGGACTTGATCTGCCCAATAACTTTGGTGTCATTGAGCAACTATTGTTAAAATCATTTTTGGATTGTATGTCTTCAAGTATACATTAACTAAAGAAAGATCTGAGCTTCATTTTGTGCTTTTACTATTTGACTCACCTTTGGTTTTGAAAAAAACCCCACATTGAACCTCGTATTCAGTGTCAGCTAAAAGGAACAAGGAGCCGACAGACCTAGAAAGCTGATGACAGGAAAAGCGTGGTTGGTTACATAACATGAGAGAAGACTTCAGCTTATTTTTAAGGACTATCACTGTATGACTACAAAAGGATAAATTAAAACTTCATTGCATGTAGCATTGTCAAACCATGTGATCGCAGAAAGAAAGATGTACAGGGAAACTCTTCATTGATATACTGAACCTGTCATGTATCTGAAATACATCAAGCCTGTGGTTGTGATGTATCGTTATCCATTCTTGCTTCACTCCTTTGTTAATTACGACATGGACCTAAAATGATTCTCGTCTTTAAATACACCTCATATCCATTGAATCAAAAATATTTATGGTTTTGCAACTTTAGTCCATCGACAGAATGTCCTTTTATAGACATTTTTCAGATAGACCTTTAAACGACAGACGGTGAACAAAATTCTTCCTGTCATACAGTGACAAACATCTTATCGATGATTTCGAGGGCCACGATATATTTCCGGTTCCAGGATCATTTCTTGTTTAACGGGTAATCCTATTATGCGTTGTATGGTTCTTAACCATTATAAAAAGAATTTTGAATGTTATGAACAATTGGTTATCTATGATCAAAATGTTATTCTTCTATTTAAAAACATTTTTCTACAGTCAAAATTGTAAGATGGCTATTACAGCCACAACCACCTAACAAGAACAAGCAACTACCATCGGTCTATCTGCAAGCAATGCCTTTGTAGTGATTGAATGCCTGAAATAATTAGCAAAAAATATTTTTACAAGTAAATAAAAACTTACTTGTAATATTATGAAACTTACTTGTAATAAATGTACCTTTTAACCCAAACTACTGTGGCTAGGCCTGGGTTTCATTTTATTCAAAAATCAAATTACATGGGTAGTTTTCAAATGATATCGGGTTACTGCACCCAGAATCATTTTCACACCACTAAAATCTGCTTTTCTTCTCCTAAAGACCTCTTGCCTGTCACAGATATAAGTGTGATTGTTTGTGAGTTTAAAGCACTTGTGTGATAGCGTAAACATAGGGTGTGCTTCCTTTCGACAGATCGGTAACAAAAAAAACCCTGTGGCCATCATGTACAGAGAAAATCTTGCGACAATTCATTTTATCCCAGACGACAGTCCAACGGGTATTCGTCAAATGATTAATTGTGATTCGGCCACAGCACAATATCTGTTGCTGAAACGCGACTGGAGTGAAAAATTCGAGATGGAACAATTCAAAGTGATTTGAAGAGCTAGGGCTGCCCTGCACTTGGTCGCATAAGAGGCATCCTATATTTAGTTTTTATCGCCTCAAAAAGAATTTGTTAATGGTCTTCGATTATTCAGAGACCCAGTCACAAAAAGGGGAGGTTTGATCTTCTCTGTCTTCTATTTTGATAAAATACCACTTGACGTGCGTTATTTTATTTTGGCGATCAGGTCCAGCCGAGTGATTGGTTGTATGTAAGAGATAGCGATGTAATCATTGGATGTTTGAAAGCTACTGGCTCTTTACTTGACAAAAGTGGAGACGGTAAGCACGTTTGTCCTTCTTAATCATTACATACTGTACTATGATACCTAAGATGTCATTGCTTCACAGCAAATAATGATCTGAGATCCATTTTTGGGAGGTCAAAATGTACCGTGACACTGGATTACAGTTGCAATTTTCTATAAACATGTGTCGTCCAATCAAAATTGTCAATAAACGAGTCCCTGTTGCTTTTAATATTCTGAAACTCTGATTTCTTCACCTGTTTTACCACTGTGGAACCAAATTAGTTATAATAACATATTAGAATTTTATTTTGAGCGAAAAAAATCACCTATAGACAAGAAGGCAGGTGAAAACTTTGTTATTGTGTGTTAGCTCTATTATCGCTTTTGTGAGATATGTAAGAAAAACAACAAAATAAGAAATCAGATAAAATGTTACTGTGGATATTGACGTAAATTGTTGTTATGCGTGCCGTACGTTTACGTCAATACAGTATCTATTGATTCTCTTTTTAACAAGCACCTGCAGTGCTTTGAATAATGTATGCCAGCCAAAATTAGGCAAACAACGAAAATGATGATTTCGCTTCCAAAGTTGATCAATGTAGGGCGTTTCGCTTAAAAACACTACGTAAATAGGATGGAGCCTCATCTTGTTGAGCAGTTTGGTTTTTTTTCAGACAGGGATTTTAATGATAGAGTACATTTAGGGTTTTTGAATAAACAATAACAAAAAGTGTTAGAACAAACTTTGGGAAAAACCCTGAAAAGATCAAAATAAGAAGTGATGTAAATGGTAAAGAAAAATATTCAGTTATAATCTTACTGATTAGCACTCTATGCAGTTCCCTAATTGGTCTTTAACTGATCGTTCGGAGTGCAATGAAAAATTGCAAAAACCTTTCAATGTCTCCTAAGTCCCAAACCTAAATTACCTGTCTCCCCATAAAAAGCGCCATTTTTAAACGTTACCCATACTTTTTATAGGAAATAAATGAAACAGTAGCTGTAATTTTCTTTCCTTCTTTCCAGAAACATGATGTTGCGATATCCTCTTGTACACTTCTTCAATACCACACGGCAGGATAATAGTGTTTTTTGATTTTACAAAATATCATTGTACTTAAGCACACTCTTAATACCTATCCGAGAACAGCCTTTTAATTAAAACTCATGTTTATCCTGCCACTATTTGCAATTCAAGTTGCAAATAGTGGCAGGATAATACACAATTGAAAGCAAAGATATTTGCAATTCTTTGGCTCAGTGCGATTTAATTTCAATAACTTAAAAGTCATCTGATCGATTAACCTACTGTCAGATGTACCATAATGTAAGAGAAATTACGCTTTTCTCAACACACTAAAAAAAATCATCGGATAAAATAACTTCCTCTCATGATCGAGTGTGAGTTTTTTATATAAGGTGTAGAGGTTTAGGCCTATACAACGTCGGCTACCATTATTCTAATACAGGAATTAACTGTAAACTAACTGAAAGAAACCTTTTGCTTAGGAGCAAAGGGGGGTCTTGAATGCAATCAACTGTATATTGTGGCAAACATATTGTAGTGCCTACTTTTCCACCATCATTTTCTAAATTCAGTCCCATCTGATCGAGTCATTGTGAAAGCTTGAGCATGTTCTTAACAGTAAAGGCAATAACAAAGACTCCAAATCCTTCAATTGATGATTAGCTTTTTAACCTAAGGTAAAGATAGATAAGAGACAACACGAAAGGAGAAATCTGCTTTAAGCAATGTTAAAATCTTGGATTTATCCGAAAAATGTGTAAAAAATTAATGATTATAACCCTTCAAATAAATTAGAGGATACGTATAAAGATTAGACCAACCAAGGTAAAGGTTAGAACAAAGCAAAGCAAAGATTAGAATCGAAAAGGTAAATAATAAAAGTAAACAAAGCAAATATTGAGACTCGAAATGTGAGATTAGAAACAAACAAAGAAATTCTAAAAACAAAATCTGACCATGGTTTAGAAATAAAGGCATCAAGGATCTTTCTGAACTAATGATAATTATATGTTTGCTAAGCACTTTACCTCATACAGACAACACGAAAATTTAGCTGACGAAGTGTCTGCCACCCGTGAATAAGCTAATATTTTCATTTAATCTGTAACATAAGACACAGACCCTATGCTAAATGTTGCTAGAACAAATGCTGTGAATAGACCTATATATGCAGAGACTAAAAAGTAGTAAAACCCAAACAGAAATGCGTTATAGTCTCTTCCACTTGCAATCTTGGTACAGAAAGATTTTTTAGCACTATCACTTAATAACAGTGGTGTAATGTTTATCTCTATATTCTATACCTCAAACACTGAGATAAACAAAGATAAACTCTATTACTAGGTATTTTTAAAGCCTTCTACGTACTCTAGGTTTCTTGAAATCAGGAAATGTAGTAAGGGAAAACGTCATCCACGAAGGCGAGGTTCTTGTACACAGATAAAAATCTTTGGAACAAAAAGAATGAAGTCAGAATTTCATAATTTTTTCCACTGTTTTACTGTTTAGCCTCTTGTAGTGTTTTTAGATTTTACAAAATATCATTGTACTTAAGCACACTCTTAATACCTATCCGAGAACAGCTTTTTAATTAAAACTCCGTTTAACTTAAAGCAATGTGTACAGAAACCAATTCAAGTTGCAAATAGTGATTATCTCTGAGATTTATGTTATATTCTGGTTGCTGAGATCTACATATCACACAAATACAACAAGAACATTCAAGCAGATAAGTGTAGGTATATGACAGATCATAGAGAGAGAGGTGGATGGATAGAAAGATAAACAGATGGACAGATAGATAGATAGATAGATAAATAAATAGATAAATAAATAGATAGATAGATAGATAGATAGATAGATAGATAGATAGATAGATAGATAGATTAAAACAAGTAAGGAAAAATTTTCTTGTGTTAACCGAAATTAGAAATTAGTTTAATGTTTTTAAACTTTTTGTTGCATTGTTGTCATGTAAAAATATAACTTAAAAGATTTTTTTAAATATTGAATGAATGGTTCGTCATTTCTCGTGTTTTTTGATAGAACTAAGGGTAATAATATTGCTTTGCAGCAAGGTACAGAGGTTGGTAGTTTTGCCTACTCTTTAATATTCCAGAAGGGTCCTCCTCCTCCAGTGGGCCCGATGCCTTAAAAAATATGTTGACGGCCAACCCTTCTCTTCACTGAAAATGAAGCCTTTACTTATTTCGTTTGTCATGTTTCTTGTGACTAAGGAAAAACAGTCACAGTACAATATGATTATTGCCAAAATAATATAGATGATTTGGAATTGTGGAAAGGCGAAAAGTATGCGTCCACCGAACTTGGAAGGAAAATGACGTTCTGAAATGAAATATATGGTTGCAGAGGTATTTCTGATTTAGAGCGCGTGGCGTCTAAAGAAAGCAGAGCACGTGGCTATGGTACTCACAGACACTGGTTCGAAGCCACTGTGGTACACACAGAACGTTCACTTTTCTACAAAATAATTATCCTGAAGATGCTATGTTATTGGATTGTACGACATTCGTTAATGCGACATTCAGTAATGCCACATTCGGTAACAAAGCGGGTCGTGACTTTCAATAACGCGACGTTTGGTAATGATTCTATTGTTGTATTGTTCTTTTGCACCCTGTATGCACGTGTTAGTAGCTGGACAAAGGGGCACACGACTGAGATAATGTGTAAATATTATTGTAGGTTAGGAAAATGGATGGGAAAGGAAAATGAATAGGAAAATGAATAGGAAAATGAGGAAAATGAGGAAAATTAGGAATATGAGGAAAATGAATGTGCACGTGTGTTACGTGTGCCCTTGTGATGGGATGAGCTAAGTTATATACACGTCAGTGCAAAGCACATTAGAACAATACAACAATAAAATCATTACCGAACGTCNTGCACGTGTTAGAGCGTAGCTGGACAAAGGGGCACACGACTGAGATAATGTGTAAATATTATTGTAGGTTAGGAAGATGGATGGGAAAGGAAAATGAATAGGAAAATGAGGAAAATGAGGAAAATGAATGTGCACGTGTGTTACGTGTGCCCTTGTGATGGGATGAGCTTAGTTACATACACGTCAGTGCAAAGCACATTAGAAAAATACAACAATAGAATCATTACCGAACGTCGCGTTATTGAAAGTCGCGACCCGCTTTGTTACCGAAAGTAGTGTTAATTTTTGTCGTGTTGTTGATTGTCTGGATACCATGTTATTGTAACTCTGTCTACTCAGAATCCGAGTTTTAATATTTGCTTAATTTCCTCTACAACCACACTTAAAAGACAATACTTGTCTGACTTCCAAATATTTTCAACTCCAATACACTGTAATTTATTTGAATTGTGACATGTCACAATAATTTCAGGAAGCTTAAAGGGAAGAATGTAGCAAAAGAGCAATTTTGATGTTTACTACAATCGAGGTGCTCACAATTACAAGTTAATCAACAAAGCAATTTTGTGTCTGGTGGAAAGAAAAGGTCGGTGATTAAAATAAATTAGTTTGTGACCTTGAAACCACGGAAACAATCATGTTCTAAATAAAATTATTGTACTTGTTTATATGGTTTTGTCCTGATACAGGAGCGTATGTTCGATAGGAAAGGACTGGAGCATTAATAAAGTGGTAATGTGTTTCAGAGATAAAGTAATTTTAACATGCATTAGTGAACGCCAGTGTGTTCTGACGCATTTTCATTTGTTGTGTTTTGAATTTTTACTATTATCAATAACAAGTTCTGGTGTTGTTTATTCATTGATTGGTTAAAAACTTATTTTTTAAACTGCAAGTTAAATTTCAAGGAATTTCAGCTAAAGAAAGGGTGAAAAACCACACAAGACTGAACGCTGCCAGATTAGCCTGTTTCTCATCTTTCATTGGACTATTGCGTACAAATGACGAGTAGAAATTGCATTTTGAAAACAACAAGTGGTGCCTTTTATCGGCCAATAAACAATGCCATCACAAATAAACCATGCAGTGATGAGAAGAAACCCATATTTTTGGCATGTTGTGGGAAAAGGTGATAAAATTTGTGAAGTGAAGAAAACGTTGCTTGTTTACATTTTGGATTTTAAGAAGTTAAGATTGTGAGAAAGCTTTTGATCGTGTGGACCTTGAAAAATAATGTTTGAGAACCATTGGAATGTGTGACAAAAAAATACGTTTTGTGAGAAATCTGTACTGGAGCCAGAAAGCATATATAAAAATGGAACAGAGCTGATAATCAGAAATAACAATAAAAATAGATGTTAGGCAAGTGACTTGTCTATGCAATTTGTAAACACAGATTACCTTCAGAAATAAAGAACAGTTTGAAGGCATCAACATCGGAGGGACCGACAAAAAGAACTTAGGATATGCTAATAATACAGTATTGTTACCAGGAAATGAAAACAATCTACAAGACAAAGCAGAAAACGCATTTCAACTTGAAGGTGAAAACAAAAAAAACCCTATAGCAATGGCCATAACTAAAACTGCTGCAAAACCTACAGTGTCTGTTACCATAGGTCTGATTGAGCAGGCAGATAAATTTCAATATCTGGGAAGCCTAATCACAGATTATGGGACATGTGACACTAAGATACGAAAGCGTATTTTGATATCCAGAATATTAAAATCAAAGAGAATAGGGCTGAGATTAAAAGGTTACTTAAATTCTATGTTTCCCTACACTTATATATGGTTGTGAAATATGGACATTGCTAAAAACCTCAATTAACAGTTTGGAAGCATTGGAAATGTTGAGTTACGGACAGATGTCAAGGGTAACATGGATAGTCATTCATGCTCAAGTCTTAGAAAGGGTACAATATATTGTTAAAGACATCAAAAAGATAAAATTGGTATATTTTGGTCATCTAATCGGCAGAGATTGTTTCCAATGTACTTTTTTTTAGTTTTAACGTCATTTTCCCCCCCAGCAATTGGGGCTCAGACGGTGCCCTTCAGAGGGACTCCGATGTACTTTATTAGATGATAAATAAATCTGAAACACAGTCAAAATCACAGTCTAGAACATCAAAGATTGCTGATATCAATTACTGGACTGGATTGAAGTATAAAAGTTTAGAACTGAACAACATCGTACAGGATAGCAGATCATTGTATTCAAGCCTTTCTGAAGATGGAACCTGATAGTGAAGAAGTTTATTTTAATTTTTCCTATCACGATAACTTTATAAGCAAACATTGTTTGATTTAACCAAATTCCATCAATACAGTAATGTGTTTTCGTCTCTCAGCGACTCCCTCTCTTTCTCAAGTTCACTAATATTTTGACATAAGCTGACTATTGTAAGTTTAACCTGGCCTGACATTCACACAATCTATAAAGACTAAGTTAACTGCATAATCAAGAGGATTTTTCTTTGCAAAATTTAACTGCTTGTTAAAGAATTACCATTTTACACTCTCTTGGTCCAAGATCTTGTACGTCGGTAGGAAACATCTCTTAGAGTGATCATTTTTTATCAATCAAGCATGTGATTACTTAGTCACCAAGATTTCTGCTATACAAGTGAAACAATGTGCTATAGGTTTTTTCTCTATTCCGCTCCAAGGTCCTATTCTGAAGGGATAGTTGGGTTGTCGTTCTGGCAAGAGGTTTTAAGTAGTTTTTGTTTCGCTTCAATATTCCAATTCTAATCTGATCTCTCTGTCAATGTTTACCTACCTATTTTGTACTAGTTGTACTATCACTTGCATTTCACGTGGACCCTTCCCTCGTTCCTGAAAAGGTAACGTCAAGATATAATTTTACTTCAACATTCTTCTTTTAACATTTACATTACTTTACCTTATTGTTCCGATCTTGCATATTTTCAGGATTTTACGGCTTTGTTTGTGAGAGGAGGGGGATCAGCATACCTTTTTTCGGTCTAGATAAGCAAGAACTTCAAATAACCTTAATATTAATATGTTTTTTTCTGCAGGAGGGTCATTTTTTTTTATAATGTCGACCATTTTGTTTCATATACGTAAAAAAGCGAAGCGTAAATGTTGGCTTTTTGAGAACAGCAAATTGGTATTTGCGTAATTAAGAATTTAAGCCAAAACTGTTACAAACTCTTGAATTTTCACTTATTTAAATTATTGTTAATTGTTTCTGTTCTATAAAATGTACTTGTAAATAAACAAAATTTAACAAAAACATCAAGTGTGTTTGTCACCTGTCTTTCATACTATATGTATATATTTACATCAGGAGCTTGCGATCTTCGTATAATAATATCTTTGGTGATTGGTACTGAAGTAAGTCAATCGAGGGAAACAGGGATAAACAAGAAAGAAATCATGCAACTGGTTGATCATGTTTTCTAGCATACATGGTGAAAGAAACACGCCAAAAATAACTTTCCTCTTAATAGAAAATATGACGGGTGAAAGAACCTGTAATTTAGGTCAGGCTATGATTCTGGAGAAACTTCTCTTATCGTCGTGATTGAACTCGTGGACTGTAACGGTTAAGCAGACGAGTTTGCGGGCATTCCTGCATCTTGGCAATTTCTACAATAGTAAGAATTTGTGAAATTGTTTTCATTTTTTTTAAAACCTGATGTTGACCTGCCAAAATTTTCACAAATACAATTTCTTATGTCATAAAATTTAATGAAAAACACATATTTTATATAGTTTTGACCAGATTTTAAATAGTGTATTTGAATTCCAGCTTGGTACTACTAAAAGTAAAGACACTCTATAACACTTGATACACCACATTAAATTTAAGTCGTTTTTAAGATTTTTATGAATAAAAATGAAAACACAGCGGTATTTCTTAAAAATGTAGGTAAAGAATATATACAAAAGATTGTGTAATACCTGTTTTTCCACACAATCTATCAAATCATTTAATATCATACTTTTAATTACATAAAACCTTACGAAAAAAATAGAGGTATTATAATACTAATAAAATGATAAAGATCAAAGCCTTCAAGAGGCAATAGTTTTAATCTATTCTCGTCAGTTAAAAATAATTGGTAATTTTAGAATAGCAGGACCTTCCAGGTAAATTAAGCCTCCCAAGTGCAAACCCAACATGTACCAATTAAATCTTATTATATATCAAAGGAAGGTTATCTAAATTGGATAAAAAAGCGCCACGGTTTCCAAGACTGTCAGTTTTATCCTGGAAAATGTAAACCTTCTGTTCTTGTTAATAAAGGGAAGGCAGAAACCCTGTCTCACAAACATTGAATTTTCTGTATCTAAATAGAGTAAGAAGTGTACTGGGCTTCAAACAGGTACCCATGTAAAAAGTACCAACTAGAAAAATGTCAACTGTTTCTGCCGTATAGTACAGTAGCAGTGGAGCGACAGTTTAATCTACTATGACCTAAACAGGACAGAAGACGAACGAAATAAAACACTCTGCATGATCTGAGCCAAAAGACCAAGAAATTATTCTACCACTCAAACATTTGTTTCGATAAATGTTTTTGCAAGAACTGGAAATCTTTCTCTGGTACTTTTAAACATCTCATCATAGAAAAATCACATTGGTGCTTTAAGTACTCATTGGAAATGTAATAAATTTCAAACACCACTCATAAGTCAAAATGAAGCACAGACTCTGATAGGTAATTGAGAACAACAAACGCCTGAGACAAGTAAGCTTCATCAATATTTATTCTGTGGATTTGTGCATGATCTTGGCATGTATTAAAAGTAGTATCAGACCTGTTTTAACTCGACATAAAATGTTTATATGTTCCCGACAATAATTTAGAGATAAATCAATTAACTTTAGAAATTAAAAAAAGCACAGTCCCAGGTTCTTTCTGAGAACTTAAATGGCTCCTAATTATGCAAAACTTTTGTAATATTTTAGATTTCTGTAATGAAAGTATACTCTAAGTAATATTCTTTTTTCATTGTACATATTAGTTTTGAAGATGAAAACCTGACTGCTGAGCCCTGTTTGTGAACCAAAAGTTCGAATCACTAGGCCATTCAGATCACACCAACTGAGCCTCTTTCTTTTCAGACAAAGGATTGTTTGACTAACGGTAGCAGCCTCGAAATACGTTATCGAAGACCATCACGCCGCAGCAAAAAAAAACCCAATAATAATAACAAAAATTATGAATATATTGGGCTGTGAATCATCTGGCCTGCGACTCAGCTCAGCTGAAAATTAAAGTTTGGAGCTAACATTTGATGTGAGGATTTACTCCAACTGAAAGTACGTAAGGATGCTGGACAAAGACTTCAAGTCGGAAGAATAGTCATTCATCAAGACTCGGAAACAAGAACGCAGCAGGTGTGGGATGCCTGGTCTGTAAGAATTAATCAGCTCAGTCACTCAGTTATGTGTAAACAAGTACGTTTGAGAATTTAACCAAAGAAGTATCATATTTTGAAAAGAAAATAGAAGTTGGGTATCAGGTATCCAAAATCCAAGCAGGAATTTTACAAAGAAAAATCAATAGAAAACAGTGAATAATAAGATTAATTGGGCACATGAGGTAAAGGCAGAGAAAGCTTAAACCACAGGGCTGTGACAAAGGGAATCACAAAAAAATCATCAGATGCTAAAAATATCAAGGTCTTGACTATATATGCCTGGAGCAGTAAATAAAGCTTGAAATTAGTTTTTACCTAATTTGAGCCAATGTTTCAGTTGACTTGGCTTATTTCTGTTTATAACAAGTCAACAACTGATGTGGAAACATTCAAAGTGTACACGTGAAACTGTAAATGGATTGGAGAAATCTCAAATAAACATTGAGGATACCACTGATTTGGACCAATCTTCCGCAACTAATGCCAGTTAGTCATTTCAATTGGCTAAACTTTGTTTGAATATACAATTTTCTTGNTGTGACAAAGGGAATCACAAAAAAATCATCAGATGCTAAAAATATCAAGGTCTTGACTATATATGCCTGGAGCAGTAAATAAAGCTTGAAATTAGTTTTTACCTAATTTGAGCCAATGTTTCAGTTGACTTGGCTTATTTCTGTTTATAACAAGTCAACAACTGATGTGGAAACATTCAAAGTGTACACGTGAAACTGTAAATGGATTGGAGAAATCTCAAATAAACATTGAGGATCCCACTGATTTGGACCAATCTTCCGCAACTAATATATGATGTTTGATGTTTGAATATACAATTTTCTTGGCTCTAAAATACTTCCAACTATTTCATTTCCGTGGAAAGCTTTGCTTAAGGGTCTAAGGTACTTGATGAGATTGGTGGATACGTACTTACAAAAAGCTACAATAAAACCAAACATACAAACAAAATCTTTCACAGCAATGTGACATATAAAACTGAGTAAGTTTGAATCCAACCACTTCTTCTAATTTACTTTAAAATTTTGTAATGAAAAAAAGAAAGTTTAAGACCGTCCTCTTGATTCCGAACTATTGTTTTTATGGAAAGTGTTGCAACCTGCTCTACCAACTGCGATCTTGAAAGGAAGGTGATGAATATTTTGAAAACTTCAGAGAAGGCTAAAAAGTCAGTTCTGTTGTTAGAAGTTTCCGTATAATTGTCATTCTCAAATTCAAATTTGAACCTAGAGGGCTGTTGTGATCTGATGGTCACATTTGTAACGCCGACTGTTCAGCTAAGCTTGAATAAAATCATATTTCAGGTAGCTCAAGGTAGGGTAGGAATTTGAGGCTGAAATTCTTGTGTTATTATTTGCAATGTATGAAAGACTTTTCATAAGTGGCTGAGCTGATTCTTTACCCCAGTCCTTAATTAACCATGTCATCACCTCTTAAATTCACTATATTTCTTTGTAATTCCGTGTTTCAACACTCAATACAAATTCAGTAATGTGGACCTCTCTGAGAAAACTGATTTGTTATCATCACGATGTTATCTTGGAATGAGACACATTAGCATGCAGTAGATTTAAGCTACAGTATTTATTTAGTTGGAGACAAAAAACCATTGATGTAAAAAAATTTAAACCTAAATATATGTTTTGCAAACTCTTTACTTCGAAAAACAAAGTCTAAGGTGGATTTATTCAAACTGAAAACCAGAAAATATTAAGTTCTTATTTGTTATGGAGAACAATTGCCAATCATGGTAATTCACAAGAAGCAGTTGAAGAAATGACTAAAATAAACTAGATCTAAAAATTATTTTGAAACCTAAATTTGAAATCTAAATTGTTACTCTATCTATCTTTGTTTGTAAAAAAAACAACTTAAAACACCTCTATTTTCTTCATTTTCGCGCCTTCGAGTAACATTGACGTCATTGCGTATCATATTATCACTTTCGAATTCTGGTTGATAAGTTGCACCAGTTGCGATTAAAAATATTTTATAGAAAGAGAAAAAAAACCTATAATCTTATCAAAGAAATACTGAAAAGATTTGTGGCCGGTCAAGGTGTTGTATATTGTTATCTGTTGCCAATAAAACAATAAAAATTTTTGTTGAATATTAATTATTAAAAACTAACGTCATTTGATGAAAGACTTATAGAAAATAGCACTAGTAAAAATATGATATTAGCACGTTAGGCAATTGAAGAGCCAAAGTAAGCTCTTCTTTGTTTTTCTCAAAATATAATAAAGTCAATTTCTTGGGGCTTTGTTTTTGAGACAGATGGCTTGCTTGCTCATCATGCCAGGCATTGTGTGTCATACAAAACATGAGGTATTATGCGCAAAATTGTTGAAAATTTGATTACGTTTATTTGGTAAAGAGGTTGGCATTTAATTCTTCATGCTTACCAAATGAGTCAGTCTGTGCAAGTTTTTTTCAGTCAAGGTGTCACTTAATACCTTGGTCGGTCTTTATCTGGCGATGCTCCCAAGATGAAAAATTCGTCTCCAAAGCGAATACCTTAAGGACTTCACAAGGTCCAATTTATTTTTTAAATTTAATACGTTGTTGTTAATTTCAGGGGAGGAGCCATGGACCGAAACTTAGGGCCTGTCTGTTAATAGTTTCGTTTGTGTATATTTTTTATGTGTGTTAGGCCTTGTAAAGGATCTTTTTTCACCTTCACGTGTTTGCTGCGACAGAGTTTTAATAAACACAAAAGTGCTTTTCTGTACGGTCAGGTGGCAAATAAACTAGGCCTTTTGCTCTTTGCTACTGCAAACCTTCCAACCCCCCTCCCCCCACACACACCTCCTGGTTCACCCGTGAGACTCAAGGTTCTTGCCTCCATTTTATGGCCTTGCGTTAAGAAAAAAAATTTTCACCGCTAACAAAACAAATGATTTCGTCAAAACCTTTTAATCTGTTCTCCAATGTGCGAGACGATTTCCCCTCAGGTGTCAATAAATATAGAAATTCAGCCCAGTGCCTGATGATACGTACTTATAAACTTTTTTTAACTCGGCACATGAAGGCTCGATGATAGAATGTCTTTTTAACAACTCGCCATCTGATAATGTCAAATCAAAATGGCAAAATTTACTGGGATTTTTGTATTCCCTACTGTAAAAATAAACTTACTTGGGATCATCAAGGAGTTAAAGAGGTGGCTTCTCATTGCAATAAAGAATTGCAAAAAATTGTATTGAACCATCAAAGAACTTTAGGTAGTTTTCTCTAACCCAGTAAAAGTCATAGAGAACTTAATCAGCAAGTAATTTTGTTGAGGTTATGATCACAAATTTATTAGTTTAGCATAATCTTCCGCGCGCCACATCTGACCACCTTGGTTCCTTGTTTAAAAAAGTTTCCCCCGATGGTAAAATAGCAAAGAGCAATGGGTCACTGTAAATAACCGATAAGGTCGTAATACTGTAAGTTGAATCTAATCAAATCCAAATTTGCAACTCCTAACACGAGGGTGATAATGTTATTGCAACGTGCAGTATCTTGCACTGCTCTACTGTATTAAGCTTTGTTATCTGTTCTGTTCTGTACAGCTGCATTTGTGCTTGTGTGTGCTCCATACATTGATGTGCTTGTTTTCTTTATGAATATATTATGACCTATCCAATTTACTGTATTTGAAAGGAGTAAAGCTTATAAAAGTATTCTGTAGAAGTGTGACATGGTTTGCAAAGAAAAAATATTTCAATTCACAACTCCAAATATGCTTTATATTCAAAATTCTGGGCCAAACTGGCAATTGATTACAACCTTGCTACCAAAAAATATCACTTTTAAGTTGAAAATGCAGGAGTGGCCGTGTGGTTGATCATCAAGTTGTGGTGCAGGCGTTCGCAGTTCGAGCTTCACCCACGTTTATGAGTTGAGTCAAATTTGTCCTTCTATTGTTATTGGGTGATTAGTGAATTTGTCTCCATTTTAGAGATTTTAGAAAACAATAAACAAAAAAATATACAAGAAAAATAACTCGAACAATATGTAACCCTTTCCACTTTGGTAGCCTTCTAGTCTTGCCAAGGGCGAACCACATATATTGCATTAAGCAATAGATAACATGTAACGTGTAGCCAGATGATTAGACTCAAACCAGTGACGGTAATAGTCACTGGTTCGAATCTATTTCGATACAGTTTACCTTTGTCTCTCATTTTTTTAAATTTTGTTTGTTCTCCTTCAAAAATGTGCTAAAGTTTTTTAGAATAATTTTTATCTGAAGCAAATTTGTCTGTTGTTTGCTGGCAGTGGTAATTGTAGTTCTGATGAGTGGTAGCTTGAGCTAAATTATTTTGTCATATTTTATGTCCAATAGTCAACTTAAAGAATCATTGTCATCTACTTGAAATGAAAATAAGTTTTTAGAATTTATTCTTGGTTCTTGTGGTGATTATTTGCAAACAATACACTGGCCCAATGATTCTTCTTGGTTGTGAAAACAACTTTGAAAAAGTTACATGACAAAAATTTAGTAATGATTACCAATATCAAACATGTTTTTTGTCATATCTTGTAAGAATATAAAGTAATAAACATTTTTTATTTCATGACAAAGATACTAACTACAACTGACTTACTGAATCCTGAATAAAATAGTTCTAATGAACTACCAAAAGGATGTACGTTCATTTGGGTTAACTGAACGTAAACCAAGAGAAGAAATTGAGGGTCACAAAACCTTGACGAAATAACATCTGTGTGAACGTTGGTTACAAATATTAACGTCGTAAGCTAAATATGACTTCCCTAGAACTGTACAACTACAAAATAAATAGTCTTCAGACTATCTGATATGAGCTTGTACATTCATATAGAAAATGGATGATACTACACACTTGCTTTAAATATGACAGAAAAAATCTGGCTCTGTATTGGAGGAGATACAAGAACCAGACATTTAAACCATATGCATGCTAAAAGTTAAAAAGCCACGTGTTTTTTTAAATAAAGTGGAGGAGATAGAGGCACAATAGTGCTGTACCAAAAATAAAAGTATTGAGGGGCAAGTCATAACATTCGGAACACAATATTGCAACATGACTTGGCTTATGCAAGATTTTTATAACAGTACAAATTTGGTGCGAGTCCTTTAATTGAGCCAAATACTTTATGTTATTGAACCCCGGGTATTTACAAATTGACATAGAAAATTTTGAGGGAGGGGCTCCCTTGATACCGCCTGACAGTCATGCTGTCAGTGACAAGGACAATGATGTAAGAGCAATTTAAACATAAAGCCAAATAGGTGTGGAGTCCACTTAAAATATAACAAATGCATACTTACTTTTTACTTTACCTGTTAAAAGAACTCGGCCACTGCATACCTGATTTGATGTTTAAGAAGCAAATGGTATACCACTCATGTCTTATTTTCTTAGGAACACTGCCAAATACTTGCTTGCAGTGTCTGCATTTAAGTGTTGGAGGAAAAATAGTTTTCTGGAAGGAACATGAAAAGCATTTGTCACACTCGATGTCCTTAGTATTAGTAAACCTGCCAGCGATACCAAACATTTTAAAGGGGCTGTTGCAAGTAGACCACAAAGTAGCTAGCAGATCGTCACGATTGACAACAATCCCTGCACATTCTTCATTCCAATCGAAAATACATCTCCTTATTATTGACAGACTATACTAGGGAGCACAGTCTTTTCAAATTACAATTGTTCAGGATAGGTCCCAAATGACGCAAAACAGATCGCTTGCCTGGGAAAGCGGAAGTTAAATAACCTACCGTTTTGGCCAAAGCTTCGTCTTTTCCATTAAAATGGACCCAGAGTCAACAACAATTTATGCGGATCATTTTAGACCACTTACTTTTTTACTTATTGCCTCTTTCAAGTTCTTCTAATGGCAAGAATGTCCAAGTTGCATGTTTACGAGAACTTTAAACGGGTGTACGTAGTTGGGTTTTTTTTTAATCATCAAGGTAAAGGACTTTTCCAGGTATAAAATTGCTTCCCTCTTGCTTCTATATTATATCCCCTCCCCACCAAAAGATGGTGGAGGTAGTAGTTGTTGTAATAGTAATGGTCCTACTAGTAACAGTAGTAATGAGTACTATTGGTAATAGTTGTAGTAGCAGTGGAAAATTAGCGAGCCACTCTGCAAATTATATTATTTGGCCTCAGTCACCAAAATTTTCTTCAGAAACAGTAAAACCTACCTGTTTGGAACAATACAATATCAACCAATTCGAATCAATCCTTTTGTTTATGCAAGTCAAATTTTATGGGAAAACGGTTGGTTACGACTTTAACCTTCAAAGAGAAGGGCTTGGAACATGATAAATACGTTTGGAAGCTGAGCCAATTACTATTAACGGGTTTACCTCAATATCATTTCCTGGTATTTAGTTGCGCAGCCAAAATCTAATTTAACAGACAGGTTAGCAAAACAGGCAACAAATGTCTGATGAATTCACGACAGCAATAACAAATCAAAAGAAGGAAATAGCGTCCAGTGCTTAAACGATTGGCTAAGTTTGTCTTAAGTAGTGAATTGGATCCTGTACTTTCCCAAATGTTACAAAATTTAGTTAAAAGAAAACAGAAGAGTTGCCAGGAATTTACAGCCCAAAACAAAGTTCAAAAGTATGATATGCAAAAAAGTTAGTGCAAGAGCTCAAATAAACTTGCTGCTGATTCAAGGATCCAGCTTCTATCACGACCTTCGGTTGTCACTATCTATTCACCTGGTAAAACAAATATGAAGTGTTTTGCTTCCACGATATTTAACAAAAGGGATGGAAAAGCAGCTCAACCCCAAGATAATTATGTTTTTGTAACCCAGCGTATTTTTACCTCTTTGGTGGTGCCACTTTCTTAGAAAATAAGTGCAAGGTGGTTGTCGATCAAAACAGGTGCCGGTTTCTTTGAAGTCATGTTGTAAACATTCGTAGGAAAGTCAACATGTTGACTTTGATTCCTTATTGTTTGCAAGTGCCATTTCTTCAGCAACAGCTACATGGATCAAGAAAGTTTGAAGTCAGTTTAGAAGGAAAGCAGGATCCATACCCAACCTTCGTTCTTATGTTAAATATCTTACTGTCGCAAAATTAACCTCCAGTGATTGCATTTCATTTCTGCATTTTGTGAAGTTTTATTTGAAGCGACCGTTTTGTGTTTGTAGTTAATCAGTTTCTTTCTTCTTAATAGTTTTGAATGTATCATTTCCCATTTGGGACTATCTGTTAAATATAAGCATTTAAGTTGTTTCGAGAGATAATGAACCACAAGAAGAGTGAGTCCAGAGAACGATCAAATCCTTGTGCACATAAGATGCCTGTTTGCTTCAACATTTAAATCATAGAAAAAACACCATGAGTACATACTTCTCAAATCAGCAATTACTGATGAATGGTGTTAAGTGTACGCTTGTAACACAATATTCATAGCAACATCCCTGGAAGGCGTTCAAGCAACTTCTCAACAAAGTAGCAGCAAGGTTTAATGTGGCAAGTAAAAAGACAATTGGATATTGCACAAGAAAGAAAAATAAAACAAACACAATCCTTTGTCTATCAAGGCATTATTTTAATATCAAACGTCAAAGTCACAACTGAAATCAAGCGCAGTATTTCAACAGAAAAAAGTACATTCGTTAAGAAGGGAGGATTCCTTAGAAGCAACATATCATCCATCAGTCATTCAAAATTTTGAACTTTAAAGTCCACTTGACCTTTATGGATGTTGAATTGACGATAGGCTAAACAAGCTGCTGAAATGGTTTTTTAGAGAATGCTGGGAATAATACCTTTAATGAATCAAGTTACAGAAAAAGCAAGCATAAAACAAAAGATGCTCCACTTAAAACGGAAAAGGCATCTTTGCTTTCTGGGTGAAATAATTGGAAAATCGTCATCGCTAGCTGGAACACGATTTTAACTGGTGACGCGGGAGGTCGAAATAGATAACATTTTGTCAAAGCTCCCATATCTATTTTTTTTATTTGCCTGGAAATACATGATCTGCTTAAAATCTCTGAATATACTTTTTTTATATTTATGCACCCCTTTTCCAGGAATTTACGGGGGTTTTTTTATATGAAAAGCAAAGCAATGATAATATTTTGAACCCCTTTTTAAAAAATTAATAGTACGTCTGGTTACCGATCTTTCAAATCCTTACAATTGGTTGACGCGCGCAGTAAAAAATTAAAACCTCTTCAGGTAAAGTCCCATCGTTTGAGCTCGTTGGAAAATACCGTTTTGTTTCCATGTTACCTTTTACTTTTAATACACTAAGACAGAAAAGAATGAATAACCTAACCCAATTGCATTTCGTTGTTGGGCGATACTTGACCCATCATTTTCTTATTTATCACCTCGTGAATTAAAAATATCTACATTTAACGTTTCCTGCAGTTGCTGATGGCGAAGTATCGAATACATATAAATAGGGCTTGTTATTTACCAAGGCACTCTTGCAAGTGGGTGCCTATATTTAAAAATGTTGAAGACAAGCCTTTTTCAGCTATTGTGAAACGACTGGGTTACCCTGCCCTTAAGTGGAGATGGGTTTATTTTACTGTGGTCTCCCTGTAATCCACTTTTACTCTCGCGCGAATTGTTGACAAAGTCCGCTGCAAAAATAAGTTTATAACCAAGTACGCAGCAGTTCTGTGGGTCCAAAGTAGTTATTTTTGCCTCTCGCCACGTCATAGTCACGTGCTCACAACATAAATTCTGGGCACGTTAGTTAACAGATTTACCGTAACCTGTCCGAAAAGGACTGGTTCTCTCAATTTCTTTTGCTTGCAACACTGCACAAAACTTTTTATTGTGCAGTGTTGCAAGCATAAACACGTTTTCTTTTATACTTGTGCTCAATGCTCAAACACGTTTTCTTTTATACTTGTGCTCAATTGAATATCTAAGTTTTCTACCGATACGCCGACTGCCTGTCTAACTAAGCCACGCGATTTACGAATTTTTTTTCTTACCAAATTTCATCAGAACAAACGTTCCACATTTTTAAAAAAATGCCCGAGGTTCAAAATCCCGACTGGCAAGTACGCACGTAAAGAAAATTAACTATGATTAATTATGACGCAGCCATTACGCGCATTGGTATGCGCTCCCAAATCACCAGTTTCTTACGGGATCAAAAGCGCTCTCGCGAAGCGACAGCACAGATAGCTAAAAACGAAAACGGTGAATACACACGACTGACGAAACAAAAAAATACACAACGAAAGAAAGTCTAGCGACTGTTCGACTGTTAAATATAACTCCAAACTTTTCTTTTTCTCTTATTTACACTTTCAAAAACAGCAAATGTTGTACTCAGGGCCGAGCCCTATCAATTCATTGCTTATGATTATGTACAGTTTATTTTTATTTTAAAGTACGCTAAAGATTTAAGTTTTCCCTGGTCGGTGCTAAACGGCAATTCTCAAGTTAACATGGGGGTCGAGGGTTGCGACTATTATAAAGTCAATTATATATATATATACATGTTAAGTCGAAATTTTACAGTTTTGCTTTTCGTTTAACACCTTGTCTGTCGCTTGGTTCTACTTGTGTTCAAAACTGCGAATGAAAGGGAATTTATATTTTTGTTCAATTCTGTTTCGCATTAGTCATTCCCACCACCAGATCACAAACGGAGGATCAGTAAAAATTGACCGCCGTACAAATCTCCCAGCTGACATGGTCCCAGTGTACCTGCACCAGACTTGGCTCGCTTCACGACCGTTTCTGTGCCAAACAGCACATATTGCACTAGAAGGTCAGAAAAACCCGTTTGTGCAGGTTTTCCTCCAGCGCTCGTCCGCTAACAACTTCACGGGAGGAAGTTGTCGCTTGAATTCTATACTTCGTTATCGACTTAGCCTTTAATATAAAAAGCTGCCGCTAAAGTTCCAAGGCCAAGAGTCGTAGCAAGTAAGCTTTGAAACCAGAATGTGTCTCTGTCGCCTCGAACATCCTTGAAATGTTCCATGAAATTATTCTTAAAAAAAAACAAACGATGAAAATTAGAACAAACTACCAATTTGCAATAAAAGCATTTTTTAAAAGTATTTTTTTATGTTGCATCGAGGTTGCGTTTCGGGGGCTGCTTAACTACATCTGATCATAAATTCCTTAAAATTGAAAGCAAAAACTGGTGTTACTAACGGATTGCGAGGGTGGGTTTACTTATGTGGCTTGATGATGCAGCAGAAACAAAGCTGCCCCCGGGAAGGATGGTTTTGACCATATGGCAAAAAAAAAAGTATTTTAACCACAATTCATTCAGTTTTATTGACAAAAAAGCAACGAAATCACCAAGCCTTTTCAACAAAGGCTTCAGAATCTTTTCATTCTTGTTTGCGACTTATCAATAATTAAACGGGCTCTTCAGTTTCTATGGAATAACAGCCACAGATACCAAAACAAGTGAATGAAAATTCTAGTTTGAAAACCTCAGCTAAACGAATGGGATTACTAGAATACAACCGAATACAACCATTAACTACGAGATTAAAATTAGAACTGGCCAGGCATTTGAAGTCAAATGATTTTTTATGCGCTTCAATGTAAACGCAGCCGCTCTTCGTTGAAGCCAGTAGACAAGTCATTTTTGAACTTATCAGTGAACGAATACTGACAAAACAAAAACGACTCTTTATCGCATCGCGACAATGATAAGAAATCCTCCGAAGTACGTTGGATACGTATTTTTAAGCACGGAGAGGATTCTTATTCGCATTTGAGGAGCTGACTCCCCCGTGAAACCTTACTCTCATTAACGGTAACACGAATACCAACCCTTTTATCGTTGGAGGCACTGGTCTAAAATCAAAAACCCTTTTCTCATCAAATCCTCTCTAGATCGTTATTTAGTATTTCTTAAACAGGTACAGAGTACAAAAGAGATCTCTCCTTAAATCTTTTCTAGATCGTAACTAATAATTATTTCTTCTACAGGCACAAAGTACAAAACATGTCTGACATCTCAACGCATTAAATTACGACTTGCAAGAAATTGGATCTTCAGTCTTCGTAATTCCTTTGCTACCCGGATCAAAGTGAATGACTGAAATATAATCTTCCAAAGCACAAAACAACTTATGTTGGACCAACTCATTCATTTCAACTCAAAATACTGGTAACTGATCGGATTACAATTCTATCTCGGTAAGTTTACTCCCACCAATGAAAAGTTATGGGCACTGGCCATCGATGGCGGCTCGTGTTCTCATAAAATCGAAAGAAGAACTTGTTAATTAAAGTAAATGAAGCAAAAAACCTTGAAAAAACAGCATAACGACCCCTGTCATTCACGAACAACAGGTATGAAAATAGACAAAAAAGTTTGGGTCGCTTTCGCAATTCACAAGGACGCGTTTCAGCAAGTAATGAAACTAGCCACCAGAATTACAATTCAGAAATTTTACTTACCCATCCACCTTTTGCCTTGATCCATGGGGCTTTCCTTGCAATGGTGGAACCTAACCAGTTTACTATTCTATCAACCATGGCATCCATATTGTTCGTTGAGCAATGAATTGCCAGTTTACCTCCAAACGAGTAAAGTATTACAATTCTTCCCCAATTGCAGTCGTCCTTAAAAACTTCTTCTGAAATTTCAGAAAATGTCTTGTACGCATTTTCTGATGTTATGTTCAGCCTATTACACATGTTTTTCAGTAACATTTCATGCTTTATTTCGATTTCATCTGACAGTCTGATAAGAACCTCACATTCTTTTCTGGGTGATACCTTTAATGGCCGGCCTATCTTTTTGTAAATGAACTCTCGAGCAAGATCCTTTGCTACCTTTGCCTCTGGTGGAGACCCTGCTTGAACTGTGTCACCATAACAAAAAGTTTCTAATGCTGGGTTGATTATTTCCATTTAAAATACGTTGCTAAACTAGCAAGAATGTCTTTCAGTAAATTCTCCACAAATTTGTAGCTCAAAGTTTTTCACGCTCTCGTACTGTAAAGAGAAAGGTGTGCGAAGAGCAATGACTTAAGGGACAACTATTCTCGCTCCTGATTGGCTAACGTACTTTGACGTAAAACATCTGCTTCATGCATAAATTAACATCACGAACAAAGGCACTGTGGAAGGGATTCCATTCAGACTGAAACCGTTTCAGAAAATCGTTCAAGAGTGAGGGAGCTGAAAGCTGGCTACATTGCTGAGGGAAAAACACTTTCTGGAAGTTTGTTTGTTCATTTTGGCTTGCTTCTTTCTCAATTGATAAGGTTTTTACCATGAAAGTATTAATGGGCCAGGAACTTTTCAATGTGGTTACAAATACCTTGAAAATAGAACTTGAGCAAGCCTCTCAGAAAAGCAAAAAAAACTTGGTTGGGAGAAGTTATGATAAACACCAACAGTTGCCTGTTTCAGTAATGTCAGCGACCCTAAAGTCTTGTTACCAGCGATTTATTTTAAAAGGCAGAGAAAAAAGTCATTTCTGACTAAATTTTGCTTATTTATTCTATGCTCTCCACTTGAGTGGTAAATTTATTTGTCTCCATAATTAAGAAAACCTTGACTGCAAGACGTTATTTTCCCCAAGTTTAATATGTCTGTGTGCGTTCGACGTTCAGTCGCTCCTCACAAAAAACAGCTTACTTCCGTTGTGAAAATTCCTACGCTGGCAACAACACAGTTACTCTATGTTCACGACACCAAAATTGTATTGCTGTCATAAAATGTTTTCGCTGGAGCAGCAACCGAGGGAGTAACGAACATTCAAATTAAGTGGATTTTTCTTTACTCTAACTGGTTTTATCCTGCCGTTATAAAAATTTTGGACATTTATTTTATGTTGGTTTCTGGTCAAAATTTCACCTCGTTTGATTTGACAAGAAAGGTTATGCTTCAAAATACAGAATCCTTGACCACAAAATTTGGTCTTGACACTCCCCTGTTGTACCAAACTGTCGTGGTGCACGCGACAGAAATATTCAACAACAAAATATTGTATCATTTCAGGTATGAAACATTTTTACAACAACGTAAATATTAGATTGAGTGGTTGATTGGTGGGATAAGAATGAGTGGGGCAAGCTCAGCGAAAGTTCATGGTTGTGAAAGGTTAAATGACTGAAAATTCACAATAAACTAACACCTCTAGCACCTAACTTACATTAAGGTTACCAAAAATTGGAAATTTTTTGTGCTAAACTGACGGTTTTCTAATTATCGGGTTATTTCTCTGGACCTGGTGTTTTTAATTGGTAGTCTGGGAACAAAGCAAAAACGGTTGCAGTTAAAACGCTGCAGTGAATTTTGTGTTCTGCGTCAATAAAAGTACTGGTACTCCTTACTTTATCTAAAATTATATAAAAGTATAACAATGAACAGGTACCTGCACATGTGTCACCTGAAAAACCTCACTTAATACAAGCAACGTTGCCATATTGTTTCTATTCACATGGCTACTTAAAAGGAAAGACTTTCTCTTAACGTGAGTTTTGGGGGCACATGCACTCAGGATTACATTAAGGGAAGCAATTTTCCAATCACTGTGATTGGATGATTGTACCCCACCCCACTCATTATTTTGTTTAAATAGCCTCCCGAGGCGGTGTTAAATTTTATGATACAGACTGGATTATTTCCTGAAAATATCCAAGTTTCTTATGTTTATGCAAGTACTATGTACCAAATGACTTTTTCATATCAACCAACTTTACAAATACTGGCTTCAACTGTCTTGAAGTTCCAACTGAAGCAAGCTGTTATTTTCCAGCCTTTCTTTTCGAGGTTTTATTATGAGTTAGTTCATAACTTTTATGAGAAATACGACTGTTTTCTATGAGTGCTTTCTTGTGCAACCTTTCCCCATTAATATTGGATCTTCCCGATCAACAATTGATTTTTATTCCTGTCATTAATTGTACTCTAACAGAACTTGATTTCTGTTAATACTGGTGCTGGTGTTCCGTTGGAGAAGGTAACTCTGAAAACTCTCCAGGGTATTTTTATACAAAGATGGTAAGTGATTGAGCACCGGCAAGTTAACGACATCGCTGTGGTAATAGGCAAAAAGTGACAGTATTGCAATATTGATGTCGCTGTACGAAGTGACCAATTCATTACCATAAAAGAGTAGAAGAGAATTGCGAGCCCCGAATGGGACTTTGTACGGTAGGCAACATAAAGGTTAGAGTTAAATGAAAAGAAATTGGTACCCTTGGTTTAATTCGTAAAAAACTTACCAGAGTTTACTTGCAAACAAGGCATACTGTTTAAGATAGGTATATTACAGAAAATTAGCGCTTCTTCAAGCTCATGTTATCTTGTATTACAGGCATCTAATACGTATTGGTGTGCAACAAAAACAAAAACCTTGCACAGAAATGAAAATAATATCACTGGTAATAATACCAATAATAATATTAATATTACTGACGATAGTACTACTACTATAAATAACAATAATAACAATAATAACATTAATAATAATAAAGATCATTATTGCCTGCTAAAAATAAAAATATATTCTATACAAAATTTGAAAAGATATAGACTTCATAATGTTACTTTTTCTGTCAGTAGATAATACATGATACTTTAAAATCCCTTGCAGCATGGATGAACTCTATGTTTCCCCCCTTTCATTCTAGCATTGTCCTTTGGTATGAAAAACCTTAGTGAAACTGAAGGTTCTTTGTTTTGCACTGTATAAAATTGAATAAGTCAGTAATCGTACGTGGTTTTCGACAGTTATATGCAACAGGCAAAAAAGTAAACAAACCAATGAATAATATCTCCATTATGTCATGTCCAAACAAATTCCCCTTGGTTAAAAACAGGAATTAAAATTGCAAGGCAACATACAGTTGTCTATCATGTCTCATTTGACTTATGAAAACAAATCCCTCGTTTCTGAAACAAAAGACCTCATTGTAAAGTTAATCCTTGAATAGAACAAAGGCAAAACGAAGAAAATGTTTAGGCTCTCATTTTAGTACCAAGATTTTCGGTCTCAATCTTCCTAACAAGAAGGAGATTTCACGAGGTCTCCAAGTTCCACAATGCCAGATATACCTGAGACGAAGGGAGCCCAAGCTTGGGATGTATCTGTGAGACGTACTTAGGGACCACATGGGACTGGTTTTTGTCTTTTTGACATGCTAAATCAATATTGTAATTGTTATGTCCTTCCTTCAACAGCACTTCTGCTCTCAGTTATTCTCGCTCTGCTGATTAATAGCTAGAAACTGTTGTTTCAACAGGAATAATGACAGAAAGTTGTCTTCCTATCAAGTGGGAAATGCATATCAATAAATGATAGGTATAGATGTATGAAATCCAGAGTTTGTGTTGCAAATGAACAACACAGCCAGCTGAGGCCTTTTCGAAACCAAATCTAAAGGATATCAATCACTTTGTTAAACAGGAAGCAGTCAATGATGTAATGATTGTTTGAATTCTTTTTTGATCGCAGTTCTGAGAATATTTGTTCTAATTTGAGAACAAACTGATATTTTTGAAGTCTTTGCTATTAAGTATCCTGAAGTTTAAAGATTCTGATATGTCAAATCAAACTGTAGGTATTGCTTTAAATATTTTCTAGGACTCAAAGTTAAGGATGTCTTGGGATGTCTACAGACAAGTTGACAGAACTATGCTTTGCTGCCCTCTCTTTTTCCCGATCATTTGGAACAGCTTTTTATTTCCCGTCACTTAAGTTGAAAAATACCCGCAATACGAAAGAGTTTTATCGCATGTTTGATTTAACCCCCCTTTTAGAATAACCACCCCTCTCGATTAATCGCCCCCTCTTTAGGCCAAACTTCCTTATTCACGCACCTGGGCACCAAACACGAAGGCAGAGCTAATTCGAATTCATTGTTAAAAAGGTGGCTTTACTTGGAAAGTAGTTTCGGTTCGAAAGTAAGAATAGGTTCTAACTTTACATCAAAATCTTTGTATTCCTTCATTGTCATCTGTACGTGCACTTGATTCATTTCAAAGGATATCTTAAACCTGGCTTTCATTCCTTTGTAACAAATGTTGACTGAATTTTAAAAAACAAATGTTTCATACAGCAAAATATTTGACCAATTTTTTCACAACGGTCACAACTGAATGGCCCCGATAATGTACTTGACTTTGCAAAGACAGCAAAACATACCAGCAGTATGTGAAAAGAAAGTGTGAGGGAAACTGAGAAAAATGATGGGGAAAAGTCAATCGTATTAAGGCTGTAAATTGCAATTTTTGATTCGAAATTTTAATTGGAAGCCGTATCACACGCTGAAACAACAAGTGATTATGCCACCAGCAAAGAGTTTACCGTTGCGGTGAAGACGATTCGAAAATGGCGAAAACAAAAACTTGAATTACACTCATTAAGGGAAAAGTCAAATGGAGTTAAACGAAAGTGGTTATATGGTTCTGGACGAAAACCACCGAATGAGCAGATAGTAGAATCTCTTTATCATGGAATGGATTTATCAAAGAATAGACATGTACGCTCCAGCTTGGCGAAAACTCATAATAAAAAAGCTTTTATTTTGCACTAAGAATTTGTGAAAGAAAACGAAAAAACTAGTGTAAATGAAAGTGCTTCTTTCGTAGCAAGCACTGGATGGCTTTAAGAGTTTATCTGATTAAATGGCCTATCTCTGACACGAAATTGGGTTATGGGCTGATATGGTTTCTGCCTTGCCGGTTGAGAAAGCAGGAGCACGAACTGTAACAATGATATCAACCGGCCACGAAAAAGTGCGGCTCTTCGTGTTCTTGACTGCCAAATCCGATGGCACTAAGTTGAACCCTTTACAGCGTTTAAAGGAGCAAGATGCGACTCAAAAGCTTTAAATGAGCAGTGTAGATCCAGATATATTATTGCATCAATGCTAAATGACTGGAGGCACACTGATTTGACTTAAGAGTTTGTCGAAATGGTTTGCCGAAATATTTCCCTATGTATAAATGGCAGTACTTCAGAATGGATGCGTGTTTGTTTCTTACTCTGATTTTTGCACAATGAGTTTTGTTCGTAATGTATTTTCTGAGTAGAGGTTCAAGAATATAACTCCCAATTTCCTTTAATTCTGTTCAAACTTTTTAGTCAAGCAACGCATTAATAATTGGTTCAGTGTTTGATGCCGTGAGCAATAAGGCTAACGGATTTGAACTCAAAAAATAACTTTTTATCTTGGTAAATATAGTGATGGTCAAAATCAAATCGAGTTACAATACCTTCTATTTTCAACAAAATAGACCTGGGTGGGTGGGTGCTATTTTCCCTTGGATACCTTGCAGCTAAAATATGTTGTGCATTTCACAGAACTGATCAATTTACAGCTTTCGTACCTCATAGTGTTTGCTTATGGGTATAAGACTTTTAACGTTCCATAAAAGTTTGGCTTTTCATCTTGATCTTGATATATATCGGACAACAGAGATTTTGACCAAAAAAAGTTTAGATCATTCTGAGGACAGAACTCTAGATTACGTACTAGTACACCTTAACTGTACAGAGGTAGCAAGAGTGCCTCACAAATACATCTTGTTTTATGCTACTTCTAAGGACCAACGTCAGCAGACATGAAAGGATTTTCAGGTTTTGTCGTTTGAAATATCTGTGGTAAAGCTGTTAAAACCTGATATATTGGCCTCAGATGTCTGCACCTGATCAGCAATATGCATTTCTACAGACATATGTGAACATTTCTCAGCGTTATCCGCATATGTTTGCGATCAACGTGTGGAATATTTGCAAATGTTAGCAAGCGCCGCTTACCTAAAAATAATCCTAGTCTTGTGGTGACGTATTATTTTTTTTGTCTTGTGCACAGATGTGCTCAAATGCATGAGGTGGGGTCAAATCCATCGTGCTAGATCACAAAAATTATGCATGAAATATTCAATACCTATTTTTAGTACTTCCAGAAATGAAACAAAGCACTTTTCTCGTGAAGAAATAATCAGGCCTTGGCATGTCTTTTATCAAATCAATTATCATCCAGTCCTCCAAATTGCTGGTTTTCATTTTTGTAACTGATGTCGGAATTTAATTAAAAGGTTAAACAAGCTTATTCCAGACAGAGGTGGATGTTCATTGGTTGTTGTCTGCCAAGTCGTCAAGTTTGGGCGGGATCTCTCTGCGATCATGTGACTATACCCATTGTCATTCAAAATTCATGTGGACTGGATGGTCGGCAAAATTTAGCTTTGCGAAAAGGTTTTTATTCAGCATCCTTTGTTGAATTTAAGTAGACTTTATATATTACAACTAAGCCCAGTGATTTGAGTTGAGTATTCATAAAATACAAAGTTTTAGACGAACGCTAGATGACAAAGAAAATTATGCTACCCGCGAGAATCCTGGAATGTTTCCAATTGATTTTACGAAATTTAGGACTTATTAAGGTTTTTTTGACACTCCACACTGGAGAGAGAGAGAGAGCAGCAAGATTTAATGTTAATAGAGTAAAGGAATTATGAAGTCCACAAGTCTGCTCAATTTTTAAATCTTCTCTCTTTGTGTGGAATAAAAAAAGAAACTAAATTCTTTTTTATTATTTTAGAAAAGTGGAGCACTGATCACCGCTCCCTTTTTGTGAACGTCATAAATATATGGTCTCTAAATCTATGCCAGAAAGGACGGTTGAATGGTGCATAAAGTCAGATCTAATTGAGGCTGCGCGTCTGTCTATCCAATTGTCGGTTTATATGACGTAGTTAGTAAATTGGAAAAAGATAAAAAACAAAGTAAGACAAAAAAGGTACGTTAATTAAAACTAAAGCAATTTCTAATTTTCAAGTAATAAAAGTGGTAAAAGTAGTAGTAGTAGTAATAATAGTAGAAGTAGTTGTAGCAATAGTAGTAGTAGCAGGAGGAGGAGCAGGAGCAGTAGTAGTAATA
>RDPX01000143.1:768160-782391 GCA_003991215.1 Morbakka virulenta
TCCCCCCCCCCCCCCCACACACTCACTCTCTCTCTCTCTCTCTCTCTCTCTCTCTCTCTCTCTCTCTCTCTCTCTCTCTCTCTCTCTCTCTCTTTCCCCCCCTCTCTCTTCTTTCTTTCATTTATATTTCACAAAAATCAGTGCAACAGCTACTCGCTCATTTTTATTTATGCCTTCTCAAATAATCGTCCCGTTAAACAAAGAAAAAACAAAACACAGTTAATGCAAAACGTAATTGCAATATGCTAACAGGAACAGTGTTCTGTGCTAGACTTAAGGTAATACAAAAGTGAATTGAGCTATCTGGCTCAATGCCTGTAAATTTCAAGTAATGTTTGCAGGCGTTTTTGTATCACAGTACTGGATGTTCTGCGGAGGGTGTTCTGTTCCAGCTCGCTGTACAAGACTGCCTTTGGTATGATACCGTCCACCATTTGATGCAAACCCTAAAACCATCGGATAGGACAGTGACAAAGTAGTAGATGCATGCTGAGAATCCGGATACTCATGCAAAGCAGTGTTAACGGGTTTGTCCTGTTTAACGATGCCGATAATTCGAGGTGGATATTCGACGTGGACCTGCAACGTGGAGATGTATGTTCTATAGTGGATTCTCCTGCTTTGCGTATGTAGTACAGAACCTAAAAACCGGTAAATAACACACATGTAGGATCTTGAGAGAAAGGACTGAAAGATACCAAAAGCTGTTGGGAAAATTTCATAACCAGAAAGCTTTTAAAGCAAGCCAGTGTGTCAAATCTTATCAAATACCTTAGGAATGTCTAGGTCTATAGCACAACCTTTACTAACTTACCCATAGAACCTGTTGATACTTCCCATCATTACTGTCAAAATATCACTAGTGGAGCAAGATTCTTTAAATCTGTATTGAACATCACCAAAGAACTAGGCTCTGCTAGGATTTAAACAGAGCAAGACCTCACCAATGATAAAAAGAAGAGTTACAGGTTGATATTTTCTATGATAAGATGGGTCGCCTCAACTGCATTCTTGAAGACAGGTACTAAATTAGGAGCTTTGCAGGAATATGGAATACAAGACCTGAATAAGTAAAACTTGAATATTTTGGGCATCAAAAAGCTGTGCCACAAGTGTACTCTTTAAGACAATTACAGAAATAGATCTAGACCAGGAACACCAGAATGATCAAGCCTATAAGTAATCCATACAACCAGCTTTTCATTTATTACTCCAAAACAGTAAATTACATTTTAAAATGAAATCATGTAATGACATAGCTTACCATACAAATTACTGCCCTTATCGGTTAGGATTTCACTACATAATTACAAAACAAAACAAAAAATCAAACAAATTTTTTATTTCATTTGGACTTTGGGAAAAGGAAAAACACAGACATTTTCTTGGCAAAAAGGAAACTGTCTTCTCAAAATCCCTATCAAAATGTTTTGAAAAGCAAAACTGTACTCCACATTTGATGTGGTCATACCTGACAGTATAGAAAATACAATATAAGATAAGCAGGGAAGATATAAAACATTATCAGTTCAAAATTTAGTTAAAATAATAAATGATTGCTTATTAAGTAGTTATGATGATAACCAAATTCGGGATTACAGTATGATTATCATTATGCTCATACATTTTACATATATAAGTAACGTAGGTAATTAATACAAGAATTATTGAGTTTTTTATGTTTTCGCTCAGTAAACATTAACATATATGAACGAAAGGTGTCGTTGGCCAATTTTGTCCTGTCATATGAAGAGCCCACCCTGGATATATTTCCTTTTGGTAATCTTAGCCTTTGAGTATTTTAACAAATTCAAATTTAGTATTTTTAAAGTTTATTTGTCTAATTAATACGAATATTCTTTAAGTCCCAAAGTCAAGCCTCTCAGTAAAGGAAACACTGACGTTGAGATACAGGAAAAAAGATCTTTATTGTTGATTTTCGACTTACACGTTGAAGATCTTAACAATTACCTTCCCTATATACATTGAAACAGGCTAGAGAAAAGGCAATATGAATTGTTAGTTTTTGTGATAATACATATATCTTTCTTGTACAAAGCATTCTAATAAATGACACTATATTATTGATTTGTACGAGCTAAATATTAGCTTTTTCAATAAGACTTTGCAAAGATTTTCCTTTTTGTCATTCATTTCAACAAGAATATACATTTGCGCCATATTGGTAAAGCAAACATATTCTCTTAAGCTGCCAGCTTCTGATAAACATTTGCCCACGTATTGTGAAATCGCAATGAATTCTTTTTATAATTCTGTTTCTTTAACATTTCAGTTAATAGAAACGTTGCTGGTAGAACTATTCCGTTATCAGAACAGATTTATCTTTGTGAGCTTCGTTTGCTAAGGAAGGAGGAATATAGTACCAAAAAGAGATAAAAAGTGATATCGACTAAATCCAGATTGTTATGTTAAGTGAAAATACATCTTCAATACAATGCTAACTTAGGTGACCATAGTGAGTCGAGAAAGTCCATACAGAGTCTATTTTTTCTCCTAGTAGCTTTCACTCCCACGCTCTCCATTATTCCATGTAAGTTAGCCGACACCAAGAATTTTTGTGTAAGCTGGTGTTAATGGCCCGGAATATGTCCAAGTATAACAAACTTATTGGATTGTTATGCAAATATATGTTGAGCTGAATTTTTCAAGGAGAATTCTTTAACGGTATATAATATCTCCTTCTCTATTCCATAGCAAATTGGAATTGATTTTGCCTTTGTTAAACCAGGACCTGATAGATTTCTCATTGAGTAGGAATAAATTTGTGTTCTTTGTTTGCACAAGTTTTTCAGAAGAAGAAAATTTTTATGATACACTGGCAAAATCGTTTTTAGATTGGATACTTAATTTATACTTCTTATCAGCAAGGATCTTTCTATAACGGAAAAGTAGCTATCTTTCATGAAGAACTTGGAATTTCCCCTTTGAACCTAATATTTAAAATTAAATACTGTCATTCTTTAATTATTTCAGAAACAATTAGCTAACCAATTATTTTTAACACTGGTAAATCACACTTCCAATTTTCAAAACTCAACCCTAGTTTTCCCACAATAATAGACCTTGGTTAAAATATTGCCTTCTAGGATGTGGAAACAGTGAAAAACGTTTGGAAGACACATTCTTGATGACGTGTCTATATTTGTTATATTAAGGTGACATTGCTGTCTGTGACCCTAACTTTATATAAAGTGTATGGGAAACTACAGAAATATGAGTTTCTTTAAATTAACTATGCAACAACATTATTTCAATACTCCTTTTAACAATCATTTAAAGTAAAATGTGAGCTTAGCACAAATAATAATTGTAATTTTATTGATAGAGCCCATGGGAAAATACCATATTGTTTTCGTTTCAACGTGGGAATGTTTATACTTCACTTGATGTGAACGAAATTTATTTATCTGTTGATTTGGTTATTGTTACAGTTTTTGAATGGTCTACAAATATCATCAGCAGGGTAACGAAAGCAATGAATTCCCGACATTTCTTCGTTTAAGGATAGAATTAATGCTTGATTAGGTCCTTTTAGCCTCCAATTTTCTTTACAATTTTGGTCAGTTACAGTAGGTAATAAGTCAGATTGTGCATCTTATCTCCTTATTTCTTATATCCAGATAAATGTTTAAACAAGCAAGTGTACTCCAATATATAGCTCTTAATCTTCCGAGTATTTTGAGAGTTTTAGCTCTCTTTTGTGTTCAACTGTAACTGTAATTATTTACTTTCGTGTCTACATTAATAATAGTATTTTCCAAAGTCTGTTTATGTACTGTCACTCTGCTCTGCAGTAGTCAGATAGTTAAACTCAAATCTGAATTTTGGAAGGAGATAATGCAGGAACAAAATGGAAAAATAGATTGCAATTGAGGACTTAGTGCCGATACTCCATTTTCTCTAATAAACACAGGTATTCAATAAGTATCAGCCTCCAATAATTTCCGTACCTGGAAACTTAGAAATTAAATAAGCGCCCGCAATGCCCATAATAGGAAGTACAGTGGGTCATATTCTATGCTTAAATTTCTATCCTCATTTGTACAGCTTTATTTTATATGCGAATTGGCTTCACCTTACATATTACAGGCGCTTCCTGATTCCTCAGCCTCGAATCCATTTTTTTTATAGCATACCATTTTGATTTTTTAAAAAACTTTACCTCTTAAGGAAGAACTGGGTAACTTTCATCAATTTTTTCTAGTTTATACGAATAAGAATTTGTTAGAATGATCCGTCAAAGAACTTATGATGCAAAGCTCTAGTTTTTCCGAAGAATCGCCACCCACCTGGTGCAAAGCATTATACAGGATAAATATATCGGTACAGCAAAATCTTTTCGTGCTATGTAGCACATATACCCTCCAACAGAGGCAGCAAGTAAAGTTTTTCCTTTGCCAAATGTGTGACTGATATCAGGTTCTCTTTTTTCCCTCAACCCTTTTCTTTGCAGTACAGATTTCAGTCAGTCGGTCAACTTGCCCCTTTGCAATGGTGTTAGTCTCACACCACCGTGGATAGTCATCTAATCTTATAGAATAAGTAATTTGGTGTCTAGATATTAAATATCTGATACTAGGTCCTGTTCATGGAGGTTTATTAACTCCTAACATGCTTGCTGTAAAACTCACCAACTCTGTCCAAAACTCAGGTTATAATTTCCAATATAATATAGGTTCCAAATATTCTGCAGGCCACTCTTTGGACTGTCTTTGGTTTAAGGATTCTCACAGTCAGGAAAACAACCGCTTTTGGCTTAAATTTTCGTCTACTTTGATTTCATTTTCTTAACTTATCTACAATTTTTATCCCATTGTTATTGAATTCTCTGGTATTGGGTTTTATATCCTGTATTAACTGTCAGGATCATTAACTTGGCGCCTAAACCTCCTCCTTTCTCATAAGAAGCTTTGGACCTGTGTGTATATGTGTATATATATGTATGTATTCATGTTTAACTACATACTTTAAGAGCAACAGTGGCTGCAACTCGTAGGAAATTCTGAATGAGGATAAAGAACTTACTACTGCTTTATACCGTGGATTGAATTATAGTACAACTCTTTTAATCGTACTTGGAGTCGGGGATGTTTTTCAGGTTATGATATTTCATATATATATCTATATTAAAAAGTAGTTATTCTTCAAGTTTACCAAATATTTTTTAATGGAACCAAAAAACAAATCAGTTAGGTTTGGATAAAAATCAGTTGGTTTTGCTTATTACACTTTTCTGGTCCTTGATTATGATATTTTTGTGGGAAGTCTCGAGGCTTCTGACGTTTTTAGTGGTTGCAAAATTTCTAGCGTTGTAAATGATTCATCAGCACTTTCATGACCGAAAAAGTGATCAAAGTTAGATGAACATCATATTGACAGATAATCTGTTACCAGCTGCTGTGAAAAAAATACTTCGCTGAGAAAGTGAATTTCAAGTATTTAGATAGCTTAATCAAGAGATATTTGTCGAGTAAACTTGAATAGAGTACGCTAAGTAAATTCTTCACTGAAAAAAAGATTTTAAGCACCTGCGTAGCAACCCACTGACAATCAGAACTCGAACGTATGCTTTAATATAAGAAACAGATCTGTACATGGTGGTAATTGAACTGCCACCTGCTCAAATGTATAGTTCGCTGACATGAATGGGAACTGAATGGGATCTTATTGAATAGTATTAGTTGAATGAAAAGCTGGTCATTGTAGACTGTTGTAAAGATGGATGACAAGATCCTTTTTGAACAAACCGTCAAGGAAAGCATATTAATTTATCAAGTTACGTAATTTATTAATTTTAGGACATTGTAGTCTTGACCAATAACAGAACTGATCTAATATTCTATAGATGGAGTATATTAGTTAAAATGGATGATAAAGTCGATAAATAGTAATTTCTTTAGCTTTAATTTTTAAGACATATAAAACACTAGACTCCCTGAAGACGTTATCACTTAGGTTTGTTAGCCATATTGTTCCCAGACAGCTAGAAATCTTAACAGCTGCAGCTTGGTTGAATATTATGTGGAAACTAATCTCCGATGTCTTCCGGAAATGTTCCACCTATAACCAAAAAATAATTTTTAAATTGGTAAGGGTACACATAATATTTTTTTCTCCCTGTGTGGTGTGATATTTTTGCGACCCTTGTTATGGTTTTTTTATGTAAACAGAAGTTATTGACAAGCAACATATACTGGGAGCTTTAATGTCTGTGACAGTTAAATTATCATCCAAAAATTGTTTCCCAAGGGGACTTCTATGTTTAATTGAAGGTGTGTCATTTGACCATCCCAATTTAAAGAGAAATGAAATGCAACGTTAGTTTAAACCTGAATAATAATAATATCGTAGATTCTTCTCCAACAATTCTGTAGTTATTTTCAAGAACTCAACATTGCAAAGGGGAAAAAGTGAGAAGCAAAGGGCAAATAGACCCAATAACCGACACTGATTTTAGATTGTTCAGTAAACTATCCCGAAATATAATCACACTTGATAGAAACATACAAGAACTCAGTAGAAGAGAGCAGCCCACGCATATTTACTTCAGATGGGTAATGGCAGAAGAGAATGGGGTCCCTTGATACCCTACCCCCGTATCGGAGACAGCAGTCAGCCACAATAAAGAAACTCTTACTCACCATAGAGAAAATAGCTATTTCCTCCATGGTACAAAGGCCGCTGTCTGATTAAAAAACTCTCATTCAAAATATGCTTTCATCTATCACTGTTCCACATTAGCATATGATATTGCATACTCTCATAACAAATGGAATTTATTTAGATTACGCAGGTTTACTTGGTCTGAGCTCCAAATGTCTCAAGTCACTAATATTAACCCCTTAAAATGTTCATAAATATCGGTTTTAGGTTGTGTCTAAAACCCACAGCGAAAATATTTAAAACATAAATTTCGTATTTTTGCTGAGACTTGTGCGGGGAATTTACGCCATGTGTCTTTTGCGTCCCCTGTCGTTACCAGCTGATGACGGTATACTGCAGATTTTTCAATTATCTAAAATAGTGGCAATGATGCAATACGGGAAGTGATGTTTGTTTCATTAAGAAAATATTGGTGCTTGAGAAAATACTTGCGAGTAACACTTGCAGTTAGGATATAAAAAGGTATGGAAAAGAGCTCAACTGGTATTTGTTCAGGATCCAGGTGCTTACATTAAGCTGCTGATCCCTTGATGGCGAAAAGGATTGTCACGCTTACCACTTCGTCTGCATGCCACCCGATATATTTTTTTTCGGAAGGTTTTCTACTTAAGAAATCTAGCCTGTATCTAGTAAGAAAAGCGAGGTATTTTGATCAAGATGTATTGTATTTCGGAGGTGTCGGCTTGGTTGGTAAACGGCACGAAGTGTATTCCACCTTGGGTCAACAATGACCTCCAAATTTATCAACGGACAGGTGCGAGAACTGCCACCTCGCAGTTACGGATGATCAGTCGTTACGCGTCAGGCGCTACAGGGACTGGAAATTAAAAGATTTCATTCTTATGAAGAATTAGAAAATCAAATCTGTATTTTCTTAGCTATTCAATGGCCTTTGGATACTCATGGCCTCAATTTCTTGTCCTAGCTTGCACTAAGGACTGAAGTACAAAACATATTTATTCAAATTCCACTTTCAACGGCATTGTGTCGAAAAATTAACAGAAAAATTTACCATGAAATAAATAACATTTTACACTCACTCACGTCAACCCTAAATATAACAATCATTATTTTGCAGGTTGATTTAATTCCACATGATAAAAGCCCTTAGCTCTTGAGTTTATCTCGCATTTACTTAAAGACTAATGAAAGGAAGTCTGGCCTAGTTTTTTGAAATACAGTTACAAAATCCCTGTCTCATTTATTAGAAAAAGCCTAACATACATTATCAGGAGAAATTATTTCAAACAATGTACCTAAATTTCTAGGTTTTTGTTGTACTTCCAAGACTAACTCTTTTAAATCCACCTTGGGTCTGCTGCTCCAAATATCAGGCCACAAACGGTAATACACCTGACCAGCCAACATTAATAAGACGAACTTGTCTGAGACACGAGACGCAAAGAAATTAAAACAAAAATAACCACACCCAAAATGATTTCACAACTGACCATTCAATTCCTAAGCAAATTTCCGTGCAAGACAGGAAAGAAAAGTGGTAATGTATCAATGAACGAGACTTAACTCGTGATGCAAACTGTTATTCCTTGTTTGCAAAAGTCTCATGAGAGGCGTTATGATAACAGAACGAAGATATTGTGAATTACTTTCGTGATCTGACCAGTTGTTCATGACTGCCTCTCGTGATCATGGAAAATTAGGTGGGTCTGCGTTGAAAGAACTGACCAGTAACAGAGTTCTTCTTAGACTTAAATGATAAAACATATTTAGGAAGAAACAAATTTTCAATAAAAAAAGTATTCAGATACATTTCAATCGACTTAGATACTATTTCCTCAGAAGTCTGACCAACAAAAAATTGGATTATTGATATTCCATTTCTTCTTCTTCTTTTACCTTCAGCTGGTACCAGTTCAGGTGTCGCCACGGCAAATCTTCCTTCTCCACAGGGCACGATTCGACCCGTCGCCGCGCTTAACTTCCATCGCTCCGATATCTTCCTTCACACAATGGTACCATCGCCTCTTCGGTCCTCCTCTTGGCCTCGTACCAGGTACCCTCATTCTCATCACTCTTCATCCAGCAAATTCTTTGTCTCTTCTCTTCACATGCCCAAACCATCTCAACCTGGCCCCACGCAGCTTTCTTGAGATCTCTCCAAACCCAATGACTTCTCTAATCATTTCTTTCTAATTATACTCATTTATTCAGTTGTATTTTTTTCAACTACTCAATTTTCGAAAGAATAAGCATAAGGACAAAAGGCGTAGGTACCTTAAATCTACTTTATTTCGGATGTAGGACTGTTGTAGACCACAAATTTATTCTCTGGTTCTTTTTTATATATACAAAGTGAGAAACAAATCAAAGAAAATACTCAATTACTAATTGTACTATACTAATACTAAATTTTTGTTGTATTTCATATACATTCTACAGTATACATTCTTACTCCACATTGTTAATACAGTTCTACTCTTAACTCCGTTGCAGAGAACCAAGCTTAATCTCAAAAGCGCTTATTAATACACAATACAATGCTGGCAATGGTATACGTTTCAATAAATGCAATTTTTAAGAGGAGAAAGTAAGATATTTAATGTCGAATCTCAATACAACGTTTCCATAAACGTTTCGATGTATTCAGTTATGACCTGCTTACCTATTTTCTGTATTTTCAAATTTATACAAGTAAGAAGGAAACTAATATGTAAGTACAGAAAGTAATACTATAAAAAGAAAATTTATCTTATTCCTAAAGCTCTCTGCATAAAAAGACAAAAATGAGCGAAAGCTACGATACAGTAGTCTACCACAATAGTTCATGTGATGAGTTGTGCTTGGGTTAGGAAAAATTGAGAGGAATGGAATTATTTGGATTACGCTAGATATAACACTAAAGGCAAAAGACACTACCTTCAACTACACAAAGTGGGATACAGAAAGTGGGTTCAGCAACAAGCATAGATTTAAACATTTATGGTTTACCACACATTTTTATTGTTGAAATAAAATTTTACATAAGGCAGCAAAGACATCCATGTAATAAAAGATAGCAACAAGCATAGATTTAAACATTTATGGTTTTCCACACACATTTTTATTGTTGAAATAAAATTTTACATAAGGCAGCAAAGACATCCATGTAATAAAAGATAGCAACAAGCATAGATTTAAACATTTATGGTTTTCCACACACATTTTTATTGTTGAAATAAAATTTTACATAAGGCAGCAAAGACATCCATGTAATAAAAGATAGCAACAAGCATAGATTTAAACATTTATGGTTTTCCACACACATTTTTATTGTTGAAATAAAATTTTACATAAGGCAGCAAAGACATCTATGTAATAAAAGATAGCAACAAGCATAGATTTAAACATTTATGGATTTCCACACACATTTTTATTGTTGAAATAAAATTTTACATAAGGCAGCAAAGACATCTATGTAATAAAAGATAGCAACAAGCATAGATTTAAACATTTATGGTTTTCCACACACATTTTTATTGTTGAAATAAAATTTTACATAAGGCAGCAAAGACATCCATGTAATAAAAGATAGCAACAAGCATAGATTTAAACATTTATGGTTTTCCACACACATTTTTATTGTTGAAATAAAATTTTACATAAGGCAGCAAAGACATTTATGTTATAAAAGATGCCGCACAAACTTTGTCTGACAGTAAATTGGCATTTCGGGTTTTTGATTCGAGCTTTTTTTGTGGTCCATATTTAAGAATCCACAAAATATACATGTCACATTTATCTTACACTTGATAAGATTTCGTGTTTTCAGCCTATTGTAATTTACTATATTAAATTTTAAAAAGCGCCCCCCTCCAAAAGCAACTCACCTCAGACAGAAGGAAATGAATAAGCACCGCTCTTCAATAAGGTCTGAACAGATGGAGGTTAGTGTGAAAATTAGCCATTTGGGATTTTTGTCATTTAATGGAAGTCGCCTTTCCAACGTCTTTATGTTACTGACTATAACACAGTATATTTTGAAAGAAGTACAGTTTGTTTGTGAAGTTTAATACATTTTTAGCTATTTTTCCATCTTTTGGAATAGCCACCACCTTCTAATACACAACTCATATAAAACCTTGAAAATCAAACGAAGAAGGAAATATGGTATACAGGGCCAATCGATCTGGGAATCTGTCGCTCTATTTTATTTTTGAATATTTGAGTGCAAGTGGAGAATTTCTTCGATAAATTGCTTTTGGGTTTGTTATGCTCGGTCTTCGTAATAACATGCTTGTTAGGAAATGGTAGTTGTACAAAAAGCACTTTTGTTGGCACCTGGTCTTGTGACGTGCAGATTTTCCAGACTTCCAAGTGTTGACATCAGGTAACCCATTTCCAAGATCTTCTGTTTGAGTATAGGAACTAAGCTGACGTACTATCGTTAGTTTCATTTTCTTTGTTGACATGACGTGATAACTTTTCTTATTCTTGGCGGACTCGCTAAAACGCCTTTTAAGAATGAAGAGGTTACTCATTGCTTAGGGTTTGACTTTCTCTTGTTAGAACAACAGATAATAATTGCCTCACCCCATACAAGGCCCTAAACGTCAATCCTTCCTTGACAAGCAAAGTAAAAGTGAAAACATTTTTGTAGCAAGATTGTTTATGGCTTAAAGCCCTTATTTTCTGAATGACGAAGGTGCGCAATGCACTCTGGTACGTGTTACGAACCCTTTAGAGTCTCTCCACAGATAAGTTACATTTATCTTAGGCCAGTCACTTCATAGAATGTTTCCTCTTCTTTGTTTTAGGAGTTTCTTAGAATAAGCATACCAGTCAGATAGAATAGTTCTTACAATGTTTACTGACAACAAATTTTTAGTCTTACAGATTCATATAGATGCTGTTTTCTGGTCAATTTCTGTCGTAAGTAACTTCACACCCGGCCCTACTACCCATTATTAGTTATGATTTCTTTTCAGTACAGATTACAATTCCTATTTACATCGAGTTAAATTTAGTGTTTCAGTAGTGAAATGAATTTTTGAAGCCTATTCAAAATCTCGTTTGACTTGGCTCAGATGTTAATTTTATCATTCGCCGAAAAGAACAAAAATGTACTACTGCGAGCTAGTTTTGGATCATATTCTTTTTGTATGATATTAGAGATCTTATTGTGTGACCAGTTTCTGTTGTAACTAACTTCACACCACAGCCTCACTGGCCATTATTAGTTTTGATTCCTTTTAAGAACAGATTACACTTCCTCAGATGTTAATTTTATTATTCGCCACAATAAACAAAAATGTATCATTTCGAACTAGTTTTGGATCATATTATTTTTGTATGATAACACGATAAAGTAACTTATTTTCAAAAAATCCCTGTTGGGTAAGATAAATCTTCAAGACACATCATTCAGGTGTCCTTCTTCTCAATACGAGGGAGGAATCAATAAACAAGTGACACTTTTGTAGAGAGTGTACATGTTATTGGATTTTTTCTGCTTACTTTTTAACTGTCTTTATTTATTTATTTATTTATTGAGGAGCCGTGGCTTAATGATTAGTGGAACTGCAAAGTAACCAAGAGTTTCGGGGTCGATTCCCCGAGCTGTCGAGGAGAATTTGGAACTTTGCAAAGACAAAAAGCCATTGGTTTGGCGTCAGGAAGGGCATCCGGCCAAGAAATTCCTCACTGCCAAATCAAAGCCCCTCTGAAGGGCACCGTCTGAGCCCCAATTGCTTGGGGAAAATGACGTTAAAACTAAAAAAAACAACAAACTCTCCTACTTCTATCTGCAAAAACATTTACAAATTCATTAGTATGCCACTTATAACTGAGAAGCAAATTGGAGACAGCACTTCAAGGGATACACATAGACGATGCTCAAATCAGGAGCCTTTTGCATGGTTTACTGGCAACTAACCCCTCTTCCTAGGTTAAGTAGATCATCTCCTTTCTTGTAACATGCATATTTGTTCAACAATCGTCTGCTTCAAACACCATCAAATATTTTTGAAAAATCAAGAACAAGAGCTCTCGTCCGTCTGTTGCACGAATTTGGTCAGAAATCCTGTTTATATGATTTATTTTATAAAAAATTAATAGAAGTAGTTGATTGAATAACAGCTTGTCTCAAGATGAAAACCTGGTCGCTGTTTCGTTAATCGGCGACACTCCATGTTACCAGAGGCAAAGAATAGGTATTAGGAAGGATCATTGTCAGCCGGTGACTGAAGCTCACGAAACAATCATGGTGCACCCGAAAATGATGATCAGCAGGTGTTGCCTGAAAAAAAAACCGTCTTGCACAATGCAGACATTTTAAAACAATTCTTCGAAAAGTCTCATGTGGCGGAAAGAGAGAGGGAAAAAGAAAGAAGGAATCGAAGGGAGAACACCACTCAGCAGTTAATTACAGTAATAATAAAGGGTCAAACCTGGAGATGAATTTGTTCACTTTCCTTTTGACGCTTTGAGGTCAGCTTAACAAAATTCTTCTGGACTTATTTTCTTGCACTGTAGTTAGTACCCATAAATTGCTATAGAAATTTATTCAGTTACTTAATGTTAAACTACTTGTTTATTCATTGTATTTTGTTTATTTTGTGTCTTGGGCCCAGAGAGTGGTTACAAAATTTGCGCCTTTTGGACTTCCTGAACAAATCAACGGCCTACAAAATCGAAACATAACATGTTCCACATTTTGTCCTTGGAATTAAATAGACAAAAATCAGTCTCTGAACAGAATGTTCAAATCAAGTAGTGAAACATTCAACTTAGTCAATGGTAAATTTTAATATGTGCTGTTTTTTTTATTGGATACAATCGCTTTGAACGTTGAATGCCACATCATCTTAGATTCAGTACAGAGCGACGCTATGTCATAACTTTTAGAAGTTAAAACCTTCAAAATCTCTCGATGATGAATTTACCGATTGATGTTTTATGGTGTGATCTTCATGCATAAAAAGTTAAAATCTTAAGCGCTCTGGACTTTTGGTGATCGTGTTAACGTTCCAAGTTCCAAGTCCAACCTTGCTTGTTCACATTCACAAAAGAGAAGAAATGAGACGTGATAAAAACGTTGGTCATGCTCTGAATGGCTCAAAATTGCATCACAACTAAGTGATGAAAATATCAGCTGTCTTGGGATCTTGTTATAAACATGTCATTTTTCAATAGTTGGGAGTATCAACTGTCTATTTCTTGAAGATCTTTCAAGTATGATTAATTTACTGTTCATTTACTAAATCACAGAAATCGTGTGCCAGTACAAAAACAGAACTTATCTCTACCAGAGGCGATCTTTTTTCTATTTAAAATCAATTTTTAGCCAGAGCAGCAGCTTAATAAGTACAAGAGAGAGAGAGAGAGAGAGAGAGAGAGAGAGAGAGAGAGAGAGAGAGAGAGAGAGAGAGAGAGAGAGAGAGAGAGAGAGAGAGAGAGAGAGAGAGAGAGAGAGAGAGAGAGAGAGAGAGAGAGAGAGAGAGAGAGAGAGAGAGAGAGAGAGAGAGAGAGAGAGAGAGATAGTGAGAGAGAGCGAGAGTGGGGGAGAGTGAGAGCGAAGGAGAGCGCGAGAGAGAGAGATAGATAGAGAG
>RDPX01000143.1:782418-810593 GCA_003991215.1 Morbakka virulenta
TGTCCATATATATACAAGGAAAATAGGGAAAGAGAGAAAAAGAAAGAGAGAGAGAGAGAGAGAGAGGAGAGAGAGAGAGAGAGAGAGAGAGAGAGAGAGAGAGAGAGGGATAGAGCACTGTCCATTGGCCACTACAATACCGTGGCGTTCAACGAAAGCGCAACAAGTGAAATACACCTTTATCGTATCTTGTGTGTTGCTAGATGTGTCTATGTGTGTTTGTATTTGTATGAAAAGTGTAAATTCGGTCATACCGACCCCTAATGATCTTCAGAGGCTATTTTTCATTGAAAGACGAACTTAACAATACTGTTCTACTGCGTCCTGTTGGGTTTCTGGGCAATATGTATTACAACTTTGCAGCTGGAATAAAGTCATAGTGGTTTGAAAACATTTTTCAAGATCGATATCACCTACCGCAGGGCTCTTTTCTCGGGAATCTCTTGCAAGAGTATTTGCACTTTACGTTTAATCGTTTTGCGACGGTGAAGACCCTCCCCCCCCCCCTCACCCGCCAAAACAAATATCGCTTTCTGAAATTAAATATTCTTATCAACCCTAGCTTTCAAATTAAGGTGTTTAATAGGGCTGGGTTTATAAGAGGATCGCGTTGACAAGAAGAAAATTAATACACCAGTTAAAAAATCTAAAAATTGTTTCCGTGATCAATATTAGCACGTGCACAATGCTCCAGATGGCGCCATGCTAAATAATTGTGTCAACTCTTTATTTACAAATGCAATATCAAAACCTTTTGACATTAGTTTGTTTGGGTTTAGAGACGCTGTTATTTCAGAACACTTAACACAGAAATGAACTGGCTGGGTTTTCAATTTTAAATCTTATTTTAGAACCTAATTAAACCCAAATACACTACAATAAGAAACCAGTTTTAGCCTAAGTACCTTACAGAATTGACCAGGAGTAGTTTTGGTCACGTTCATTATTTATGCTGAATAATGAGAATCTTTTTTAGTCTGGTTCATCGTATGGTTTACCAAATTTTTCATTTAAAGTGCTTCTAGCCTGGACTAGAAGCAATTTAATGAGAAAATTTTAATTGCAATTGGACATTTACCCTCAAACCCTTCAATCCTTTGTTATCTATTGGCTTTAGTCTACTTTTAATTCTTTTCTAGAAAACTCAGTGGTCTACCATCTCAAATAGAAAAACAAATATCTTCTATTGAACGCCATTACAATCATTTTTGTTTCATATATTCTATTTCACAGTTAACTCCAAGTTTATTAATTATCTAATGCTTTTTCTCAGGGATAAGGTCCAGATATGAGGATGGTAAGACAAAACTGCTTAAGGTAATAGCATGGTTTTGCAAGATATTAATCGTACTTATAAAACTTCTGTAGGTGATAACAAAAGTGATGATGGTGGTAAGGGGGCTTTTGTGTGATTAAAATCTTGTGTGAGCACAAAATAATAACTCACTTTTAACCCATGATCAATAATAATTAATAATCAGGGACCAGCTGCTTACATTTCTTTTTGGTTTCAAAGAACCTTGACTTCACCCTGCTGAAAGAATTTTGAAAGTGGAAAAACATAGGCAATCGAGAAAAGTACTGAAAGAATGCAGTCCTACCCCAAGAAGCTACAGTTTGCAGTCCTGCATTTATTTTAATATATAAAATCACATGCTATGTACACTAACCACAATGCTTTTATCGTCATGCTCTCTTGTTGTACATTTGTAAAATCCCTTTTCGAAAATCATTTTTTTGAGGTAATGGTATTTGTAAAACTACTACTGTATTCTTTTTTTTTCTATTCAAAAGTTTAAGAAAAGATTCAAATTTTGAAATATGTAGTGCTTCTTCTGTCAGAATGTCTAAAAACACAGAGACTTCCTATGAAAAAAGCACATCACTGGTTGGGTTCAAACCAGGCAGTGCTTTGGTTCCACAGGTATAATAAGCAGCTGTTTTAAACCAACTTACCTAGAGCAAATTTGGCTGTTACATGTGTTTTCTTTTACGTCCACAGAGGTCTGTTGGTTTGTTGTTCTGCTGCAACGTTTAAAAAGAGCTTTCAGTATCCAAACTTTCACCAGTCAACATCAAAATTCAATCAGTTCTTTCTTGTGGTACCATACACATTTTCTAAAAAATTTCTTTCAACTCCGCTTATAACTCACTATGCACCCAAGCTAACAAATATACAAAAAACAACAGACAGACAAATGGACAGACGAAAACATAACTTCGTTGGAGGAAGTAGCAAGAGATATTTTGGAACTAATTGGGTACCTGTTTCCATTTCTGGTAAATTTACAATACTCTAAAGGGATTTCCTGATCCTGACAATTCCTCCTGAGCCCCCGGCTGTGATTTTAGAAGATAGATGAGCAGTTCAAAAAAGGTCCCAGATATACTTTCAAGACAAATAGACAGAAATGTCAACTATTTTTATTGGGTTTAATCCCTGACAACAAGAAAAGTTTTAAGAAAATAGCGTGATTCTTTCTCAATAGCGGTTAGATGTTTTTAACAAATTTTGCCTTTCCTCCTTCAGCATGTCTTTCGTAGGTCATGACTTGGCCTCGTTCCCAAAGATGGGTTAGTCGCTTTCTTTTCAGATTATGATAATAGGTGTACCTGAACAATAGCATCTCTGTTTCTGTTCAAAATTATATTCTCGATGAGTGATGTAAGAGATTGTGTAATTACTCTGTTTTTCGTATCAAACTTTGTACTCCAAAAACGTCAATATTCTCGATGAGTGGTGTAATGATCAGAGATTGTGTAATTACTCTGTTTTTCATATCAAACTTTGTACTCCAAAAACGTCAATATTCTCGATGAGTGGTGTAATGATCAGAGATTGTGTAATTACTCTGTTTTTCATATCAAACTTTGTACTCCAAAAACGTCAATATTCTCGATGAGTGGTGTAATGATCAGAGATTGTGTAATTACTCTGTTTTTCATATCAAACTTTGTACTCCAAAAACGTCAATATTCTCGATGAGTGGTGTAATGATCAGAGATTGTGTAATTACTCTGTTTTTCATATCAAACTTTGTACTCCAAAAACGTCAATATTCTCGATGAGTGGTGTAATGATCAGAGATTGTGTAATTACTCTGTTTTTCATATCAAACTTTGTACTCCAAAAACGTCAATATTCTCGATGAGTGGTGTAATGATCAGAGATTGTGTAATTACTCTGTTTTTCATATCAAACTTTGTACTCCAAAAACGTCAATATTCTCGATGAGTGGTGTAATGATCAGAGATTGTGTAATTACTCTGTTTTTCATATCAAACTTTGTACTCCAAAAACGTCAATATTCTCGATGAGTGGTGTAATGATCAGAGATTGTGTAATTACTCTGTTTTTCATATCAAACTTTGTACTCCAAAAACGTCAATATTCTCGATGAGTGGTGTAATGATCAGAGATTGTGTAATTACTCTGTTTTTCATATCAAACTTTGTACTCCAAAAACGTCAATATTCTCGATGAGTGGTGTAATGATCAGAGATTGTGTAATTACTCTGTTTTTCATATCAAACTTTGTACTCCAAAAACGTCAATATTCTCGATGAGTGGTGTAATGATCAGAGATTGTGTAATTACTCTGTTTTTCATATCAAACTTTGTACTCCAAAAACGTCAATATTCTCGATGAGTGGTGTAATGATCAGAGGTTGTGTAATTACTCTGTTGTTCATATCAAACTTTGTACTCCAAAAACGTCAATATTCTCGATGAGTGGTGTAATGATCAGAGATTGTGTAATTACTCTGTTTTTCATATCAAACTTTGTACTCCAAAAACGTCAATATTCTCGATGAGTGGTGTAATGATCAGAGATTGTGTAATGACTCTTTTTTTCACATCAAACTTTGTACTCCAAAACGTCAATATTCTTAATGCTTTAACGAAAAAGACTGACGTTTGTTTCCTTTAGCTTGTCTTTGTGTCTTTTTCTGTCAATTATCCGTTTATCTGCAATATCATCCTCTTAAAATTCCCATAATTTTCGTGGTAATTTTCAACGTTCAATGTAATTGCAGTCGTCACTCAATATTAACATACAGTGAATATTCACTAAAACTTTCAATCAATAGATTTGAAATTTACGGGAAAACCGTAGTATTGATATTTCACAAGGAGAAAGAGAGCAAATGCTGCCATTTCAACAAAACCCTATCGAAAGAGAATTTAACAATTATGATAAAAATAAGGATGAACATAAGTGGTATTTGAGGAACTCCAAATTTGGAATTTAAATAGCTTTAGCTAAACCAATGTAAAATTATTCATAAATAAGTAAATAAACAAACAGACAAAGTAATCAAGTTTCTTCCTTTAGGTTAAATGTTAATTTTAGAACTTATGGCAGTTAAGTGATGATTAGATGCAGGATACTCGAAGAGAGATATCAAATTTAACTGGTGACATATTGATACACATTGATACCTTTCAATCTAAACATTCTCTTTCTTACCATTTACTCCATATTCAAAAAATTACTTAACATGATAGTCTTCTCCGTTGTTTCAATTCTGCAACTCTTGTCAAGTTGGCGTCTCTGGGAGGCATTTCTATTGTAATTTCCTCGGCAGGTGTTCTGACGAGCTTCTCTTTTCCAGATTACTTTGTGCCATCTTACCTGCCACGCTGCTTGCAACATTTTCACCCAAACGCTGTTGTGATCCCATGGTTAACAAACTCTCTCTACAATCGTAGCGTTCCCCTTGCAACTACCTGATTTTAGATCCTTCTTCTACTAATTTCCTCCCAGTTTTCATGCCTTACTTCTTTTGCGCTCAAATTTTTTTCTTCTTTCCTCTCTCTCTCTTACCAGCCCTTTACACTTGGTGGCTCTGCACCTTGTTCAAGACTATTTCCGTTAAAAAGAGGAAGTAGCATTCCGCTCGCTCGATAATTTTCGAAATTTTTCAAAAGCTGGTAGTGAATTCGGAAAAGATATATGATGATGAGTGTCATCGTTACGGGGAGTTTCAGTAAGTAGGAATTTTTACCAAAATTTCGAACTTCCGTTGAACTGAAGTAAATCTTTACTTACAATGTAAATTTTCTCAATTAATGTTGATGTAGCTTTTCTCCTTGGATATTCATTTTAATGTTTAGCTGTTCATCATGTCATTTAAGTAGAATTGGATGTCCTGTATAAGATTAGCACACTAGAGTATATAAAAGATATCAACAAGTAATTTGGAAATGCTATGAGCGAAAAAGAAGAAAGAGAGAATGACATTAGAGAAAGGCTATCAGCATTGTGTGCAAAGAGGAGGAATGAAAGCTGAGCAATATGTGAAAGTGGAAGGTCAGGGAAGCTGAAAGTCAAGATGTTATCAAAATCAAATAGGTGGTATGACGCTGGACTGTGGAGTTGGTGGGACTAGCTGGGGAGGAGAATGATGGAATAGATGCAATAGACGTACCCGAAGCAATACTTGAGGAATGAGAAACAAATGGGTAAGCTTGAAGATATTACGATACAGTAGAAGCATAGGGAGCCAGATTATGATGGTTTGTTCATGTGTTTATATGAGAGGAAGACAATGTAGCAAGAAGAGTACGAATATGAAGGGTTGTGGAAAGAAGAGGATAGAAAAAAAGAGATATATTGACCAGGGGAAGGAATATGTCAGTGATAGAGACACTCTAAAATTGAGGCAGCGAGCCTTACAGCGAAGGGGATTGGAACAGAGAGGGAAGAACCTGAATAACTGCTTCGTAAATAGGATACCTTTTGAGGTAAGTATGTAACTATTAACAGCATTGGGCTTAGTAAAAATCAAAATAAAGTTATAAAAGCAACTGAATCATTCACTACATTGACTTCTTAGCGCTTCATAGGAAAAAAGGCAAATTACACGCACTCTGGCCTACATTTTTGCCTGACCAGTCTCTATGTTTTATTCTTATTTCCATGTGTCATCACCACCTTCTTCTTCTGCCATGGTATAAGCACGAATTATTGCTTGTTCCTCCTTCATTTGTTTCTGTCTCTCGCAACATTACCCAGGTGTTTCTCCTTCATTACATTTATTCTCTTCTTCATTCAGTCGAGCATTTTCATCTTTCTTTCTTTGTCCAAACAGCTCAGCCTCTCTGAGCTAAAGTCTAACAAATCTCCACTGTCTCTCTGTGGCTGCTTCCATCAACTGTTTCATCGTTTTGATGTCTATCCGTGTGTAATGTAATTTGACAAGAACAATATTAATCGTACCCTATAATCTGGCATAAAGGCGCTTATATCCAGATAAAGGCGTCGTCAGTTCTTAAAATATCAATTTCCTTATATTGACAGTGAGAAATAACATAAATAAGGCGATTTTCATAAAGCGTATATACATCTTAAATTAGCCTTTCACATTAGTTTTTAATAATAGGCTCAACTTTTGAGAAAATATGTTCCGGTAACTTGACAGTCACTAAACAAGGGACTTCTAGTCCCTTTACTCTTATTTTCTCGTTTTCCTGACAGGCAAACTTTCATGGAGCCACCAGACAACAAAATCAGGGTGCACGTCTTAGAAAATAGTTGTGGAATGCGTCCCAAAATTTCGCTATCCTTCAGAACTTTCACGGCATGTTCATCGTGTTGATTACCAGGTTCTCTTTCACAAGTCAGCTGCTCTTTAATATGTGGGGTCCCTATGCCTTTTTATACGTGATGTCCAGTAATAAAACAGTCAAACTCAAATACACAGGGACGACACCTAGTTGCTCTCGTCATTGCAGATTCCTCCAGATTCCTCATGTAACATTTACCAAAACTTTTACACTAGATATAATAGTTTCAATCTGACCATAACATAAATTTTGAATAATAACATTGCATTCGAAATTCGAATGCAATCATAACACGTGAAACATAAATTTCAAACCAAAACATTGGACTACAATCACAACACGACGAAACTTCAAGCAAAATTTATATTGTTTTTATTGTGGAAGGAATTGTTTAAACATGGAAGACAACGCCACGAGAAAAAGCAGTAGAAAAAGCCATCGAGGTCGGAATTCGAGAAGCATCTAGACAGCTAGGTATTCCGAGGAGAAATTTGCAGCGATGGAAAAACAAACGGAAACTTTCAAGTCGGCTGCTTTTACTCCAGGAATAAATATACGAACGAAAAGAAGGATTAGACAGTCAAAAGCTAGAAATACATTACTTGAATCTGCTTTATTGGACTACGTCAAAGAAGAGAGAGGTAAACAGAACTCTGTCACTGGTAAGCAGGTACGTAGAAGGGCGTCAGTTTTATTTCAAACCATGTTCCCAGGCAAAAATGAGTGCTTTTCTGCTTCTTTTGGATGGCTGCGTCGAATGGTTAGACGGAATAACTTATCATTTCGACGTGTTACAAGTGTTGGATAGAAAATTCCTGCTGATGCCTCTGAACGTTGTGATACATTTTAGCTACGATGAAATCCTTTGATGACTTTAACATTATAATGAATGTGGATGAGACCCCATGCTATTTCGATATGTCATCTTACACCACTTTTGATTTAAAAGGGGTGAAAACAGGGAAAGTCAAAACCACTGGCAATGAAAAATTGCAATTTACCGCTGTGTTAACTGCTGGAGTACGTAAAATTGATGGTCATTACGAAGGAATATCCTTGCCACCAATGGTCATCTTTAAATACCTTACCAAGGCCCCAAAAGGTAAATTCCTTAAAGGAATGGTGATTGACAGCGCGAAGTGAGGCACAATGAAGAGAAGTATTATGCGAAATCTCTACGGTCCAGAACAGTGGTAAAACCGACCAGGGTGTTTTTTCCAACAGCACAAATCTTCTCTGATTCGGCCAAATCTCATTTGGGAGATGTGCCTTAAATTTTAACAAGATACAACACAGAATGTAAAATTATCGATGGTGGTATGACTCCATTGCTCCAACTTTTTGATACGCATGTCAATAAGCCATTCAAAGATATTCTAAAAGAGAGATGGGCAGATTGGATAGCAAATGGTGCTGAAGAGTTCACCAAGCAGGGAAAAGGTCGTCGATTTGCCAGTGGTTATTTGAAACCTGGAAGTCAGTAGCAAAATCAGCATTCATCGTCAGTGGATTCCAGCAATACGGATACATCGAATGGAATGGTGATTGTCAGGAGCTTCACTCACGATTGCATGATACGATTTTAAATCGAGCTGTCCCTACAGAGGCAATCTTAGAGGTAAACGAAATGTTGCTGGAGCTTGAGGAGGCGAACGAGGATGTTTCAAATGAAATCTACGAAGATGAAGATCATAACACAGACGACGAGAACGAGAAGGAAGGCTCTGTATCTGACGAGGACGAAGGATCTGTATCTGATGAGAATGAGCATATTATTATAGACTTATAGATAGTCCCATTGTATCTTTTAATCTGTGATATTTCTTAGGTTACGAATTCCAAAACAGTATTTTTTCACTTACTCTACAGAATCCTTATAAACAGGGCTAATGAATGAGGTAATTCAAAGTGATATTTAGCAAAAAAGATATAGGCGCCGGCGCCTTAATGCGAGATTAGGGTACTGGTAAGTAAATATTTTCACTTCGCGTTTTTCTGCTAGACTTGGTTTCAAGTGTATGGAGAATGACTTCACATTTTTCGATTTGGTTTTGATAGATAAAATAATTTGCATAATCTCATACACAGTTGGTTTCACTTGGTGATTGCAATACTATCTGAGCATCAACTGAAAACTTGACTGTAGTTGCTACTGATGAGGTCAGGGGTTGACCATCTTTGATATGTGCATGAAATAAAATATTTGAAACAACACCCGAAATCCGGATAGAACTTTTATTCATATCCATACGTGACAGTAATGTTTTTTATATGTGGCACTTTGTAAAATGTACCGACAAAATGAGATGACAAAAATGCAACTTGACAAGCCGATGACCACACAGATGTGGTCATATGAAAAAGATCGTTAGTATATTTGCCATGAACTAGACGATATCTTATTAGTTCTGAGGTTAAGGCAGGAAATTCTGAGCATTGTTATCATTCATTCAACTCTCCCTATTTCACTTAAGCTATTAAATAAACTGGAAACAATTGTTTTGAATTAAAAACATTTGTTGTTGCATTTCTACCCCTAACAACAGGTTTAAACTTTGGGAGCCAGAATAACTTTTTTGTGGCTGGGTGTGATTGCAGACAAATATGTGTTGCTTTATTTTCTGTTTTCCTTGATTTTGAGTCTGTTTTGGTTTCCAGCCAACTATTTCCATACAATTTTTTTCTGCGCAGGAAATCAAATACTTACATCAGAACAAAACCCTGTAATGTGTGAGTGCATTGAGAACGTGAATAAAACTTTTGAATGAATTTTCTATGTTAAAGAAAATGAAGTCATAACATTTTATTTCAAAAGATTCCAACTTTAGTAAAGCAAGACTAACTAAAAAAACCCAGAAAAATGTAGCAGCCTGTTTTTTTCATCAACGATTATTGCCAAATTTACAAAATATACTTATTTCAACTTAGATAACAGTTACAATAGTAGAGCATATTAACGGAAATGTACTTTCATATAAATAAGAGGTGATTTGCAACTAGACCTTGGTTTATAAGCTGAATGTGTGGGTTAGGAATTTCAAGAGGTTGACAGAGGACAAAACAGATCATCAGATACATTCTCTCCACTTGAATTCGGACTGTGCAGAAAATACTCGAGTCAGGATCACAATGGAATTTAGTTACAAGATTGTGATAGGAAAGCGAATAGCTTATCAGCATCAAATTTTTAGTAAATTCACTAAATAGGGTTGAAAAACATCATGCTAAAACTAAAAGGAATAATTATAACTTTAGGTGCTTAAATGGCTTGATTGGACATCACTTGCCGAAAAAGATTATTTGTCACCAAATTTTTGCGTTCCGTTTTTAACATACTTGTCTAATTAGTATGTTCTTGAGTCATCTATGATTCACGAAAAGGATGACAAATTGTAGGATGATGTATTCTCCAAGTCATAGAAGGTTCCCTAATTGTCAAAGCATTTAGTCATCATTTTTTTTAAAATAAAGAAAAGGTAGATTACAAAAGTTAGGTTTTACAGGAAAATTTTATTTTTTTTAGTTTTCATACAGGAAAGACAATGAAATTTTAGATGTTGTAAGAGATAGTGGGAAATCGTCTAATACAAAGCTCCTATGTTCCATCCATCTTGTTGAATGCAGAACTACCAATGATCACAAAATTTCATTGCAAAAGACAGTGGTCATTTTTAATGTGAAAGTACTGTAACTGGACTGCAGACACACAACAACGAAACTAGTAAATATAAGGTGTTCAAAGATTGGAAAGTAAACAATATAAACACTTATTTCAGAAACAGAAAAGTGATGACGTTCTCTTTTTTAGTGCTGCTTAAAAGACAACACAAAACGTGACGCAGAAAGTTGTTTGATCTCAATCTCCTTGTTGCCTATTTAAGCATGAGGTAGTTTTGATTATCGCTATATAGTCTAGCAATACTAATTTTTTTTAAAAATTTTCAAAATTTGAAATAAAACAGTTTTGGTCGGAAGTTGCAGCACAACTCATTCAATAAAAAAATTAAATATATGAAAAAAACATATATTTATAAAAACAAGCAAACATGTTTTTTTGTTTTAAAACTGACAGTTCTGAACTAAGTTTTGTTGATTTTTTTGTCGTTCACCATATATATATATATATATATATATATATATATATATATATGAAGAGCCGTGGCTTAATGGTTAGTGCAACTGTCCCGTAACCAAGAATTCCGGGTTCGATTTCCCGAGCATGCGATTTGGAAATTCACAAAAGAAAAGCCATTGATTGGCGTCAGGCACGGGATTTGGCCAAGAAATTCCTCACTGCCAAATTCAAGTCCCCGAGAAGGGCACCGTCTGAGCCCGAGTTAGTGGGGAAAATGACGTAAAACCATATATATGTATCTATATCTATATCTATCTATCTATATATATATATCTATATCTATATATCTATCTATCTCTATATATNAATTCCGGGTTCGATTTCCCGAGCATGCGATTTGGAAATTCACAAAAGAAAAGCCATTGATTGGCGTCAGGCACGGGATTTGGCCAAGAAATTCCTCACTGCCAAATTCAAGTCCCCGAGAAGGGCACCGTCTGAGCCCGAGTTAGTGGGGAAAATGACGTAAAACCATATATATGTATCTATATCTATATCTATCTATCTATATATATATATCTATATCTATATATCTATCTATCTCTATATATTTATATATATCTATATATATATATCTGTTGTATGTGTGTGTGCACTGCACTGGATTCGAGCCAGTGACAATAGCTATCGCAGTCACATGCTGTACCTGAGCTATCGGTTTTTGTTCTTATCCAGATAATTTTTGCAACTATATTTTTCAATTGAATGCGTCTTTCTTTCGAAGGACTCAATCCTTTGAGATCTTATCCCAATCAAGATATCAATCAATCTGTAGCGTTCATCAACATTCATGGTGTTAAGAAAGATAATATTATAGTATTATAGATAGTATTATAGATTGCACCGGTTAGAGTCCAGTTCGATGCACACGTTCCAAATCCTTTCCATGTTTCTCAAACATATGGTGGATTTTGATTTTAGTATGGTTCACCGCAGGGACAGTGGTTAATCCAATATTTCTATTTACATAGTTTTTTCACTTTCTTATTTCAAGAGGTCTGTTTCAGCTAAGGAAATAAACTTCCTTTTCGACTGACAAAATTTTTCTTCCGCCAAAGAGTTTCAATCATTTCGAAGGAATAAACCTGTGAATGAGAAAGGAACGAATAGAATTGACAGCCAATATCTTAAAACAATTAATTCAATTCTGGAAAAATTCCAGTCACAGTTGGGAGCTGAGTCACAGCACAAATCATAGCTCTTCCTATATTCTCTGCAAAGGTGAATGAAACAGTTTCCCGTAATTGCAGAAGGAAGTTGTTTACATGCAGGTCATTAAGGCGAGCCACAGGCGAATAGCCATATTTAGTGAAAGTATTTTTATTAATTATAACAGAATGACTCTCTTAATGACGCTCTATTCATTTTATTGAAAAAGACGCCCACCGAATTCCTATTTCAAAGATGAATTTAAATGTGTTCAATTTCAACCTATTATTCCCATTCTTACTTCTTTTTTCCCTGTGCTTTGATTTGCACACCAGCTTTTTCAGAGACCAGTATTGTTATTCGTGCTCTTGGATTTTTTCCCTTCTTTTTCTTTTTAGTTAATAACAAAGTTTGAAAAGGTAGGAACTATCAAGATTATTGAGTCTCGGATATCTCTGAACGGTTTTAATTAATTTTACTACCTATTCATAGAGGGGCCTTAAAATATGTCGGAAAAAATCAGGGACAATGGGACTTTTGCGCGTTTTCACAGGCACGGCGTCGCTGATTAAAAACTGGGGGGGAGGGGTGCTGAGAAATATGCAGATTTCACCAAATTGCCTCTAGATCAAGACACCATATGTACTGTATTGCGCGATAAGAGATAAAGAAAAACACGAGAAGAAAAATAGATTTCTTTATCAAAAATTTAAATGATTTCCCCCCCTTTTTTTTCAAAAAACTATCCATAGCTGAAAAGTGGGGGTGAAGCCCCAGCCCTCCTCCGGCACCGTGCCTGTTTCATAGTTCTTTCTGAACTAATACCCCGAATTCTATTTGCCAGCTGATGGCGTTAATTTACAGAAATAAAAAACTACGTAATGTGTCAGCAATATTGATTTCTGAAGCACAGAAGTTGTCTGTCAGATTGCCCTCTGAGAACTGCAATTTAACATTAGATTTTCATATTCAAATTATCGTACGCTGGTGGTAGGTACGCTATTAGATTCATTGGTTCAAGATATATTGCCTCTTTAAGAATTGAGGACAATATTTTATTAAATAATTTTCCGGCCTGTAATATTCAAGGAAATAGTTCGCGAGGTACTTTTTTGAAGGCATTTTCCCCATCTCTAATTATTCTAAAGGTTTTTTAAAAAAAAAACCTTCTCTGTTGTCCTTAAAATGTGTCTCAAAATNAGAACTGCAATTTAACATTAGATTTTCATATTCAAATTATCGTACGCTGGTGGTAGGTACGCTATTAGATTCATTGGTTCAAGATATATTGCCTCTTTAAGAATTGAGGACAATATTTTATTAAATAATTTTCCGGCCTGTAATATTCAAGGAAATAGTTCGCGAGGTACTTTTTTGAAGGCATTTTCCCCATCTCTAATTATTCTAAAGGTTTTTTAAAAAAAAAACCTTCTCTGTTGTCCTTAAAATGTGTCTCAAAATCTTTGGAAAATCGTTGGGCTCATCAACTAAAAGCCAAGTTTAAATCAAGTTGAATAACTCAAGGTTTTCTTTAGGGTAGTTTGGGAACAACGTCTATCAAGGCTTAGGTCGTGTTACGGAATTAATTATCAAGAAAATATAACTTTTGATTGCTAGCATAATTACGAGGTATTTCTATTTAAAATCATAATGTGCAATATGTATTAAATGGTTTAAGTAATACGAAAGCCAACTGTACATGAAAAACGTGGTACATTATTTTCAGCAGCTGATGGTTCTATCTTCTGGATACTTTAATGGTAAAAGTCTGAAATAACGAAGATAAGCACTTGAACGACCCTTCAACCCATGATACCGACTAGGGCAATAATTGTATGATATATAAAGCTAAAAGCTGAGAAAATGACACCGGTTAAATGAACATCATTTCACCTTTTATTTTGCAACATTTGATTAATGGGAAGTCGAATAAGCTTTTAGTTTCCAAAGAGCTACATTTCTGCTTTGACATTGCTTTATTTCTCTTCGTTCTGAGTCTTCTGAATGAAATTAAAAGTAAAATCAGCAGTGTCAACCAATAAATACAACGAGGCTTTTTTTTTGCTACAGATAAGGAAACACTTTTGTGTGACGAAACCCCAAGGTATTGTCAGCTTGGAAATACTCTTAGAAGAATCAAAATTTATTCAAGTTGGTTCGTAAATAATTAAAGGCTTGTGAACTGACATCAGTGTTGTCGAAAATCGAGGGTTGTTCTTTGCAATTTTACTTTCTGGGGGATTAATTGTCTCTTTCACTGAGTACGAAAAGTGGAACAAGTGAATAACTTAAAATTATTTAACCACTTTTTGAACGTGTTCCTCTGTGTGTTATTGTTGATTTTCCCCTCATAAAACAAAACTGTGGAGAAATTACAGTAAATTTAATTAAAGTAAATTTCAAGTTGACAATTGAAATTTAGTTGACATGGATAGTTTGAATATTTATACAGTATTTTATTAATATTGAATATATTTAACTGGGACCAATGATTAGAAAGGAATTCAGTGCTAGCTAAGAGAGAAAGAGAAAGGAGGAGAAAGAAAGAGAAAGAAAGAGAAAGAAAGAAAAAGAAAGAGAAAAGAAAGGGAAAAAGAGAAAGATAGAGAAAGAGAGAGAAAGAGGGAGAAAGAGAGAGAGAGGGAGAGAGAGAGAGAGAGGGAGAGAGAGAGAGAGAGAGAGAGAGAGAGAGAGAGNAGAGAGAGAGAGAGAGAGAGAGAGAGAGGGGAAAAGGCAGAGAGACGGAGAGAGGCGGAATACGTGAAATGCAATTTTATAACAGAGTGGGATCAACAAGCAGAATTTAGTCAAATCAGAACTTCTTCATTATTATTACTTCTTTATTAACAACACTGTTTAGTTGTGTTTAGTAAACACACATCTACTACATTGCCTCAACTACCCTTTTACTGATCTGCAGTGCTCTTCAGAAGAAGAGGAGTACAGTAGGATTTTGAAAAATCAAAAGGAGCAAAAGAAATAAAACGCACTAACCAAATGCAGTTTCTTCCTTACTGAAAGAAAACATATAAACCAACCGAGCAAACCAGGGCAGGTTTTTATAGGAAAAGGCAAAATAAAGGCCTGATTACATGGCATGACATATTTTTGTGCTTGGGCTAGGTGCACACGTCATTCAAGCAAATTTTTGTTGAGGGACAACAGGTTTTCAACCCTTGTAATTGGATACAGTGCGAGAAATTAAAGCGTGCCCCCGATTGTCTGCGCCTGAGAAAAACATGAGTCATATGACTGACCAATTGAGGTGGGGAAAAGATCACATTAAAAACCGACAGAAGTTAAGATCATAAAGTTAGGTCACATGCTTACACTTAAGATTCTCAAAATGGTGAAACTGTTGAACCACATTATCCATTTTCTTGAACTTTGCAAAATAAGGTACATACACAAACAATAGTTTACCATTCTGAACAGTATTCAATTAGCCTTCTTTAAACAATATTTAAAAAGTTACAGAAAACATATGTGACGTATTAGTTCTGCTAAGCGCAATTAGGTCAGGCGAAACTTTGGATTTAATGGTATTCAACAGTACCACTGTGGTAATGTGATGGTGTTTCTGCACTCAACATGGTTGGTCAGCGTTGTCTTTTTTAATTTCTTGCTATGTGGAGACGCCATGGGCTATGAGTCACCTGGTTTTTCTGAAATTGATCTTTGTCCTTGTTATGGTTTTTCTCACGTGCATTAACAGGTTTTTTTTAGTTAGTCTGTGTATTTCTGATGAGGTTTGTGATTTAAATAGTTTTTAGGGATTATTTGTGCTATTTGTGAAAGTTATTTATTAGTTGCAACTTTTAGCGTTTGCAATAAATTTATTCTAACTGAACTCGAATTTTACTTTACATGCATAACATTGGACTCGTTAATCATTTGATATTTGATCCTCGTGGCTTCATACAAATAATGAGTTTCATCCTACAGAAATTAAAACGAATACAACTTGCGCGGACGAAAGGGGTTTGGAACAACAAGCCACTAGTTGGCGAGTGGAAAGGCATCCGGCCAAGAAATCCCTCATTGCCAAATCGAAGTCCCTCTGAAGGGCATCGTCTCAGCTCCAATTACTGATGAAAAATGACTTTTAGGTCTTTAAAACATATTTGTGCGATTGTAAACTTTTCTGTATGTTCCTTATGCTAAGGCGATTGCCATTGGGGAAAAATAGTGATATGGGAAAAGCACCGATGTGTGTTTTGAAAATCCTGTTTTCAACCTTTCTCTGACCATGTAACCTGTAAAATTTTTACTGTCATTCACAAGAACCAATTTGTCAAAAGAAAAAATATGCAAATTCAGGCAACAAAGGAAGAATCAAAATGTCATCTTCGTTTTGGTTCTCACAAATAGCGACTGAAGGGCATTTAAACGCAGCCTTTAAAATTTGTGAAGTTTGTTTATATACAGGTTAATCGTACGGTAAAAATGCTTGCTCAAATAAACTTCCGACTAATGTTTTAATTGTAGAATGCTGCTAGAGATGTTCAGCCTGCTCTTTGTGTTAATTGGGGGTCGGGGGTTTTGCTTGTCCATGGAGTGTTCACTCTTTTAAAAACCACAAACATCAAGTAACTTTTTATGCTTGATGTTTATTCTTAACGTCCGTTCTCACTATCTTCACATTCTCAATTAGGGAACAGAATCCAACCCGCCCCCCCACACACACCAACACACACTCAGGAAACATTTTGACCAAAATAAACGCGGTGTAATTCCTATTTTCTCATATATATGAAATAGGGTACAAAAATATACTGTAAATTCAATATTGATTGATATTTGTATAACATTGACAATGGAATGAATTCCTATTTTCTCATATATATGAAACAGGGTTAAGAAAATATACTGTAAATTCAATGTTGATTGATATTTTCATAACATTGACTATGGGTTATGATGTAAGATTAAAAGGTGTCTTCGATTTGCAACATTTTGTTCTTCCCATCCGCTTCAATATTATAATCTATATAATGGGCAGCTGGTAAGGCGAAGAAATAACTCAGGGTTATGGGAGATATGTTACAGAGTCACAGAAGATTAGAAAGCTAAATGTTAACCTTACAAAAGCTCTGGTATATATTAAGCAGATTTTAACGGTATTATTTGATAGAAATTCAAAAACTTAGTACATGGGCTTTCAAGATCACCCCAAACTAGGACAAATCCTATTTTGTTTGCGTTCCACGCTTCGCGGTAATGGACACATTAAGTTTCTACTTTATTGGTATTAAGCCATGAGTTGTTGAAAACGAATTCGGTCAAACAAGAAATAAAATCCTTGCATGTAATTTCACGACCCAATCATTCATGACATAATAAACAGATTTGGAACAACGATTTGGGCACCATGGCGTGATAGCAACGCGCACAGTGAGATGGGCCCAGTCGTCACGGCAAGTGAGATCACATGACTATCACAGTAAAGACAAACCCTTCTCAAAGACCAAGCTTGAATTAATTCGGAAACTGTGGAAGCAGTGTGCTGTTCCAAACGTGACAGAAAAAACAACCCCATGATCAGAGTCTCAAATTGAAACTAAGAAATTCCTTTCTTAATCGAGATTCCCTGGACAATAGAATGTACCTCGTCATGTGCACTGATCTGTATAAACTTCACACAAAAAATGCCAATTCTCAAAGAATAACATTTTTTCCATGGAAATATCACACAGAGATAGTTTTTGCTGTTAAGTCTGAATCATGGTGTTTGTCACGAGAGAGCGGACAGCCCCTCTTTCTGAAGATGTCGAATAAAGTTTTGGCTCAATGCACTGTTTTTATCTGTCAAAACATAATCATGACGATGTCCCAAGTCTTCTACATTTTTGCTTTTAACGTTCCTTTTCATATTTCCTGGGCACAGATGGTGCTCTTACGAGGAACTTTATTGTAGCAGTTAGGAATTTCAAAGAGATATGCCGAATGTCTTTCCTGACGCCAATGACTCTTTCCATAAGATTCCAAACCCTCACTCGCTTGGATTTACGAATCTGGACCCAAAAGCCTTCTACTATACAATTGTTGTTAGAAATATTTAGTTTTTACTCACCATCTCAAAACTGTAAAAAAAATTACAAAAAGTCTTTATTCTTATTTTTACCTGCATATCATCTCGCCAATGCGATATTTCTTGAGCACAGACGTTTTTGCAATGTGGTGGTGACGTATAGTCAGATCCAAAATATAAGGAACCTTGAATATAGGCCATCCCTGTTAATCTAAATATAGGGCTCGTTTAATGTAGGCTCAAGAGCTTTGAGTAAGGGGCTTATATTTAAGACTAACTTTTTTCATAAAAGCCAAATGAAATATTTGTCGTACAGAGCTTGAATGTCGCAATTAAAATGGTCCTTTGTAGTTAGAGAAGAACTTTCTGTGATGTAAAGATTACTTTGGGTGTAGTAGCACGGCAGCATTCGGAAACTGCCCTGGTGATTTGATTTTCAATTTTAGTGGAAACCTGCCTAATCAAAGGTAGTTTGAGGTATAAAGGGCACTTTTGGAGACCTTATTTGATAGAATTTTGGAAACTGAACAAAGTATATCGAATAACTTCGGAAAGTGGTACAGAATACCGAATAGTTTTTGTCTAATAAATCGTTAGGGTAACAGTTATCCGACAGAAGTTGCTCAAAATCTATTTCTCTTAAGAATTTTTCCGATGAGCAAATAACTATAGCACAAAGAACTTAAATGCTTACGAAGCCAATTTGAAGCTGTGTGAAGCTGAATGATGGCAAGGGTACCTGTCCAGTGAAGGTTGGACTTCGAAGGACACTGGAACTTTTAGTACAAAGACATCTCAAAATGGAAAAAAATCATCCTGTTCTTTTTCAGCAGTAAGCACTAAAGATACATGATTTATTGTTGAATTTAATCATGAAACTTAATGCTGTCTTGTTAATTTTTAAATATGGCAAACATGTCATCGGTGAATTTATTATCTGATAATTTGGTTTTCGAATTTGGTGGAAACCAGGGCTATCAGATTTAGTTTTAGATTTATAGGGCACTTCAAGGGGACAGTTCAGCAGGGCTATCGAAGCCAGGTAATTTATACCAAATAACTTTGTCTAATGCATCGTAAGAGTAATCATTATTCAACAGACCTGATTAATATTATCTATTTCTCTTGATAATTTATCAGGAGAGAAAATCACGACGGCAAGGTAAACTAGACTTTTAATGAATCCAATTCCAAACTGTAAGAAACTAATCGAGTCCCAGTACACTCATTTTCCAGTGAAAGTTGCTTTGCAAAAACACGTTGGTTATGAAAGAGTTTTTCCATGAAAACATCTGAAAATGGTAAACAATCACCACTTTCGTTTCAAATGGTAGAAAACACAACGGATAAAAATTTTCAAAGTTTATCATGAATTTAGTGCCTCTTCTTGGTTTTCAAATGCAAAAAGTGTCGTGGGCGACTCTACAATAGATAAGAACATTTAAATTTTGTGTAGACTCAAGACTTTGTTTTCCATAATGGCTTACAAAAATACCAGCAAAACCCGCACTTAGTGGTGAGCCCATTGTTACAAAGTCAATTTGTGGCTACATAACCTTTTGAAAGGTATTTCCTACTGATTTAGTCTCTACATTGGGGATGGCTTGGCTGTTTCCTTAGTGCGGCGTTTTGCGAGCAAATTTCAATGACCTCATTCAAGACAAAAAAAAAGACTTATGATATCAAAGAAACACAGCACAAAATTTGTTTGAGCCATCCAGCAATTTTGATTTTTATCAGTAACTGTAAGAGTCCTTAACACTCAAACTAGAGTATTTTATAGTAACGATTGAAAGAGAAGTGCAAGCAGTTATGCCAACTGGTGCTGGGAAGAGCGAATTATTGATGAAACAGGAATGACAGGAACATCGTCCTTGTGAATTGTAGGCTGGCGAAACATTCCAGAACGCTGAGATCCAAATTATCTAATTTTTGCATACACATCCGAATTTTTTTCTTCAGTTTTAGGATAAGCTCTTGAAATTTGCGCGTTAAGTAAACTCCTATGGACCTGTGAAACATTGATCTATCTCATTTATAACTTTATTGCTGATATCTTCTGGCTCCAACTGGCTATAAATTATCTTTTTCACTCCAGCACCTGGCTTGAAAATTCGATCAGCTTTATAAGCAGTCTCTATGACGAAAGAATAATCTCCTTACTTCTGTTGTATCACTCGCATCATTACCTTTTGAACGTTGATGAGAAACAAAAAATTCCTCTGTAAAAAACAACTCTGGAACAGAGGTCCTCAGAAGTAAGACAACGAAAGGTGTGGTGCCCAGAGCTTTTATTGATGATTTAAGGCTGCGATGCATTGCTCTATTTGAGTATGGGTTGGTATCTTTTCCCCCCTTATTATTCGGTTCACACTAAAATGTTCTTTGTCAGTAAGTATCCCCCAAATCGACTTTTCTCTTGTCTATCCTTTTAAGAAAGATCCGTTCTTGAGGAAGTTGTCTCAACACTAGTTCATTGGTTTTTCTTAAGTATCTTTGGTCTACATAGAGTAAAGCTACTTTAATTAAAACTTTTAGTTGACAACTATAGAATACATAACGCAAAATAGTTGAAACATTTAGTCAATCACAATTTTCCCTTGAAAAATTGGATTGAAATGTTCCTTATCTTTGTATTACCTTTCTTCTACTAGCAGTTAAATTGCTTTCTTGGCTTTGGGTATTTGTTTTTTGTGCAAACTGCGGAATTGAGGTAGTTGATTACACCTTCTGCATTGCTAAGTGCATTGTTTTGGTCAATCACTGCTGATTCAAGCCATTTTTTTCATGAAAGAGTTTCCCAGGCCCTTGTTTAAATCAACACTGAAAAGAGGTTTAGGAACCAGTCAACAAGTAATTTTTATCGTCACATTGTCTAGTAGTACGTCATAGCCAATGTTAATGTCTTATCCTGAGAAGAATGTTAAAAATCAGTTGGAAAGTACCCAACACTGAGGTATTACATAGAGCTAATGTGAAAACAAAGTTGGTGAAGGACCTCATGAAAAGGAAAATGAGACACGCTGGCCATTTACTCCGTGGCAGTGGAGGTAAACCACCCAATGTCATCTTAGAGGGCGCAATAGAAGGAAAAAGATCAAGAGGACGACAACGTAGGAAGTGGACTGATGGCATCAAAGAGTGGAGTGCAACAAGGACGTACGAGGAAGCGAAGAGAGCAGCGGAGAATCGAATAAGATAGAGAACCATGGTGGNCAGTTGGAAAGTACCCAACACTGAGGTATTACATAGAGCTAATGTGAAAACAAAGTTGGTGAAGGACCTCATGAAAAGGAAAATGAGACACGCTGGCCATTTACTCCGTGGCAGTGGAGGTAAACCACCCAATGTCATCTTAGAGGGCGCAATAGAAGGAAAAAGATCAAGAGGACGACAACGTAGGAAGTGGACTGATGGCATCAAAGAGTGGAGTGCAACAAGGACGTACGAGGAAGCGAAGAGAGCAGCGGAGAATCGAATAAGATAGAGAACCATGGTGGCCAACCTTCGATACGAAGATGGCACTTGATGATGATGAATGTCTTATCAGTGAATTTCATTTGTAAGATTAAAGTGCATTCTAAGTGCACGCCAAAGATGTAAGATACAGTATGATTTAAGGAAGGTACAGGGATCTGAAAACCATTAATGACCGTTTAAAACTAGGAGACTCTAAGCCAAACCGCGTTTAAATGTTACTGACATGCAAAAATACACATATCCTTTACTACTGTGCCCATAGGTGACTCTTTATAATAAAATTAAATAAAAAAGCATAGTTTATTATCTTTTCCTTAATTGTTTCAATTAATTCCAAAAATGGCTGTACTTTTGGAACAAAATTCAGTACATGGCCAATAGATGTCAATTCGAATTTGAAAATTCCTTCAAGCAGGGTTATCTCGCAAGAATAAAAATATTATATAACGTCTGATAGGTTACGGCATGATATGAAATTTGAATGCATTTTTTTTTATTTCAGACAGCTCAAAACCAAAAAGATATGATGCAAAAATCAATACTTCAAGAATTATTCTAATATTTGTCGTAATTTAAGATCGGGGTATAATATTTATCTCAAGTGGCTACTTATTCAAAATAATATAATATTACACCTTACATAACTCAGGGTAAATCAAAATATTTTGTACCCATATCATTTACTATTGTGCCCACAGGTGACTATAATAAACTTAAATAAAAAAAGTATGGTTTACTATCTTTTCCTTACTTTATAAATTAATTTAAACATGGGTGTACTTCTAAAATAAAATTCAGTACATGCCCAATAGGTATCAATTCAAATTAAAAATTCCTTCAAGCAGCGTTATCCAGCAAGAATAAAAATATTATGTAACGTCTGATAAGTTACTCTATACTGTAATATGAAATTTGAGTGTATTTGTTTAGATTAGAGACAGCGCGAAACCAAAAAGATATGGAACAAAAGCCATTACTTTAAGAATTATTCTAATATCTGTTGTAATTTAAGACCGGCGTATAATATCCATCCTAAGCGACTACTTATTCAAAATAATATAGTATTACACCTTACATAACTCAATGCAAATCAACAAAATTCATTTCTTGCAAAATGGTGTATCAGGTCCTTTTTGTACTTTATTCTGTGATGATGATGACTAGTGAAGTCTTGTCAAAAATTGAGCAAGTTACCACGAATAAAATCACTTTAATACAACTCTTATCGAGTTTTGCTATAAGCCTGTGTGCTTAAGGAAACATCCAAAAAATATTTCCGCGAAAGGAACTTTGAAATGTTCAATAACTTTCACTTGAGTAATACATACTGTATATAACCGACAAAGTGCTTAGGTCTTAATAAAAGCCCAGGTTAAAATGATAAAAAAACATTACATGGGCGTTAATTCAATTAGAGAGAACTTTGCTATTAATAAGGTTTTAAAATAGAAACTATTTTTCACTCTTGTAATAAAATATTGAAATTCTAACAGGTCTTCAGACATTTTAAAATTTTCTGTATAAAATGAGTACGTTGCGGCAACAAGTCCGAGCTCTCCGTATCTTTTTCCATTCACCTGGAATTCCATGACATTAAGACAGTGCGCCAAGAAACTGCAGAAAAAGCTTCGACAGTTCGATTGAAGGATGACCTATCCCTCCAGTTCAATCATCTCTACCTTTTTTTTCCCGATCGCATATATGTTGTATTCTTCTGCTTATTTAATTATTTATTTGTGAAAATTTATACAGGATGAAAAAGCTTTAGTTATTTATAGGAGTGAAAAAGTATAATTGCTATCAACCCTTGTCCTGAAGGAAAATCATATCTCCTTTCTTAGGTGACAATTTACCCTTGTACACATGGTCTCTACCACACTTTCAAATGATACACGATAAAACAGTTAAAATGTCTTACGTTTGTTAGTGCTTGACGTCATTAATCAAACAATCTCGCTGATGTCATTCGCAGAAGTCTTTCCAATGGGTTACTTTTAAATATTCGATTGTTTGTTTAAGCATTTGATTACAATATTTAATATACTAATCCCGCGTCTCCAGTAATCCAGTCCAGTGTTCGCACATTTAAAAAAATAAACTCTCCTCCTTATTATTCCCGCATGCGGTAATATGTACGTGGTTCGATTTTTAGATTTTCGAATGTTCTTAAATAAAAGCTTAACGTAGTGTGTCTTGTGTAAGTCTTGTTACTTGAATGAGAACAATAAGGATTCAACAGAAAAGTTGAAAATTCGACATAAAAGGTGTACTTCGAAATTCAAAAAGGAGGTTGTTGCATATGGCAAAGAGAACTTAATTTATATAGTTATTGTGAAGTTTGGTATTCATCGCAAATCGGTGCATCAGTGTAAAAATTAAAGGTGACTGATATAAGCTCTAATTTTAAAAGCGTTTTTATGCAGTGGAAATGGCATAGTCAAAGAATATACAGAAGTGAAAAACATTTGTGCACTAAACCAACTTCCAATCAGTGTTCAATCTATCATGGCCACATTCTCTTCCTACCACCGGAGCTATTGGATTTAGTTGGTAAGCGGATCATATTGCAAGGCTATATTTCATTTGCGTGCAACCACTACACGCAGCTCAAACATAAACGGCAGTTCAACAAATTTAGTAAAAGGTCGATGGAGTATGTAACCCCAACATCAAACGTTGTTTTCACTGCGCCTGATGTTGCATGGCAATAATTAGATATGCCACTGCGCATCTCGGAACCAAGAATTGAATAATGACTTCTCATAATTGTCGATTACCTTAATTCACATTATTTGGTTTCCGGAACGTACTTGTCAACAGAACCCAGTAATTAAAACACCTAATTTCTAGACATGTGCAATATAAGAAATAATAGAATGCTAACCTTAATTCAAAACAAAACACAATTTCGTAGCTATAACTTAGCAAGTGTTACTCTGTTCTTTAAAAAGTATTTTCTGGTATGGAAAGACCAATGTCTATCTTGATCATCCACCTTGCAACAGATCTGAACCTACATGATGAGTAATCATGGGTACAATATTCTAAATTCAGTGCAGACATTAGAAGGTCTTCATATGCGGTTCTGCACATGACGCTATCAAAACAAATCCAGTTGTTCGAGCATTCTAACCTCAAGTACAAGCTTTACCAAGTTCCATGCTTGACTGCACGAGCAAACCATTTTCTTTCCTTTTCCGCACCCAATAGCCATTGTTTCACTCTTCTCAGTACCTTTTTATTAATTTTCCTTTCCATTCAGATGTACCTCAGAAGACTGAAATGCCTCTAATCCAGCTCAAGAGTTTTACAGCTAAGGTTTGCACACCATACAATAACATGCTCCACAGAAAACTTGAAATTTGTTCTTCATTTGGCCATCCCCTCCTACTACATGCTACCTTTGCCAGTTTATCTGGATAGCTTTATTTTTCTGCACTGCAGAGAAAAAATTCCAGGTGCACCAAAGATCATGAAGCAAGCAAATTTACTTACATGTTTTTTATATTTATAAGCATAACGTTTATAAGCATATTCAAGCTCAGATAAGCATATGCTTAGCATATTTCCCAGCCTTGGTTTTTACTTTTGAAGTGGATTTTTCAGTTCCAAGGCTTACAAAACATTACAAAGTGTGATAATTTCGAGGAAAAGATTCTATGAAACGTGTAAACAATGCCTTAGAAAATCCAAGTTTTGTTTCAATGTAATTACTGCGCTAATCAGTTCAAGAGCAGCCAAGACTTGGCATTCTAAATTAAAAGCATGCATAATATTATCAATGAAGCTCCACAGAAAAAACAAAACAAAGCTGATTATGATGAACTTTTATCGTTTCAAGTTAAGGAGGTGAACAGTGTGGTAGCGGGAGAAATCAAGAGTTTAGGTGCGAGCAAGAACTCAGGGAAAAAAAGAAAGCATTATACAGCCGTGTACAAGGCAGCTGCAATATGCGACTACAAAAGTGGAGAGCTGCAAGAAAGTGTAGCAGAGAAATATGGCATCACTCAATCCCAAATTTCTCGATGGTTGAAGAACAAATGATCTATTATGCAATAGATCACATTGATTTGGCTGTTATCTGTGCCAATTGATCATAAAACGCTCAAAATATGGTTTACTGGAAAGAAACATGCTTCGCAGTGATATTCCCGTTAAAATCGCAATATGAGAATTGTGAAAAAGCAGCTGTCAAATAGTGAATACATTAACTGTTATTTATATTTAAGATGTGACCAAACGGGGAGCGAGAGAGGCTGGGGAATCAGGAAATTAGGTCCATTTTTCTAATGATATAAGTATCGCTATGGGGGTTGTTAACCTTTTTAAGGGTAAAATTCCGAAAAAGTGTATATTACAAGAAATAAATAGAAAACTCACATACAAGAAACAGCATGATAATACGTTGTGGCAAATATAAACGCACGATGCATAAAAAATACAAATTATACCTCCTTGTATTACATACAACAGAGCCGCATCATACTTTACGTGGGAAGCCTAATTAATGAGGCTAGTCAACTATTACAAAACTTCAATAACTATTATAAAACACAGGCTTTCTTTATCAAATATACATTTACAATAACTTAACAACAGTACAAAAGAATAAATCCTGAGATAATTGTAACTATTGTGAAGTATGAACACAACAAGAAAAAAATGTTTGTATATGCACAGGCTGCAAACTGACATGTTATGAACAATCAACATTTAGATACAGCGTTGGTAGCCTCGCATGCTTCACACAACCATCAATAAAGTTTTAACTCTTATGGTTATGAAACTTTTCTGCAAAGTAAATAAAACTATGTAAATATAAAAAAGGATTTAATCTGATCAAAACAAAATGACAGATGCCATATCTTTGTATTGCAAAGTATGAAATCACTTATTGGAGTTTCTGGAAAAACTCTATTCTTGACTAGGCCGGGCTCAACCTTTAATCTCCAACATTTGTCACCATGCCTTAGCGTTATTGCTTCAAGCTTTCATGACGTAAGGAGCACGGGATTATTACGCTGAGAGAAGACCAATCCCGACGATAAATAGTTCAAATTTGTAGAACGAGTAGCTCTCATCGTTTTTTGGTAAAGGGTACATAAAAATATGCCTCTTTCGTCTAGTTAGTTCATTAATATATTCGAGTTCTCTGCGTCAGTACATAGTGATAAAAAACCTAAATTTAGTTGACAGCCTTTCTAGTTAAAAAAGGTTTTTAACCTTTTGAAAAGAATAGTTATCTCATCGGAAGGTTAGGTAAGGTTCCCAATATCTACACACTTGCGCTCACGCTAAACAAAAGTGGGCAGATCACACATTTCATGATACAAGCATGTTCATTCTTAGTTCTTCCGAAATGTTCTCTAGGGTTAAATACAGGTATGAAAATAACAGGGCTGTCCTACGTCATTATGATCTAGAGAAGTAAGATGGGTGCGTGTGGCCATTTTACCAACAAGTGTTGTTAACGTAATCCTTCACTAGATATTTTGTAGACTCCAGTCCTTTTTATCTATTTACATGGTGATAAGGCATTCTTACTTAACTGAAGCAATACTTTTATCAACTATTTCAATTAACTTGTACTGAGTTTTAGGATAGCAAAACTATTTTGCCGGTGTCTGAGTAAGTAAAAAATATTTGTTAAGTATAGAGCACTTCTCATGTGCACTTAAATTATAGCACGATATGGTTTTAAAAAAATTATAGAAAAATATGAGGTTCAACGGAAGCGAGGGCTTCCAGGTTTTACTACAAATAAAAAGCCGGCAAGAAATGCAAAGACCCAACAGTCCGATAACATATGTGTACAAGATAGTCTAGGTAACATCAAAAATTAATATTTTTCATCTGCTTACAAATTCTTAAACCTGTCATGGATAGATTGCGTAAAATTTTTTCTGATATTGCATAAGGCCACTCATAAAGTAAAAAGCTAAAGTTTGAGGAAAAAACTCTTGCGAAATAGGACGGCAACGCATCATGTATCACGCTAAAAAGCGAGGGCAGAAGCGGCTCATTAAAAAAAACTGTCAGAAAATGCCATTGAAACACAACAGTAGATAATCAAACCTAAATGTTATCCTAACGTCTTTGCCTTACATTTCACTATCAATCTCGTTTTCTGTCCTTATAAAGAATGACTGGCCGTAAGGATGACTGGAGAATGACTGACCGTAGCATTATACCATTTTTGCTCTCTCCAAGCACTAGCATTTATGCTTCGAAGTCTTATTAAATTATATCTATAACATGTATTGTTATAATGTATCTTCTGAAAATGTTTGATACTGGAAACACTAGCATAAACAAGTAACCAGACACTTAGCGAATGTTTCAAACATTGCTCAGATAGATTAAAAATCACAGCCTCAGGAAATAGCTAGATCTTGTTTTGCTGACCACAGTTTCAGGTCACCAGGATGTATTTATATTTTTCGTTTCCCACCACTGCATCACCAGTATCGGAAGGCAAATATATCGACTAAACAACAGCCAAAAAACAAAAATTGGATTAAGACCAAATTATACAACTTTATTATTTTACACAGTACCTCCTGCAGCTGTGACAGCCAAGAAAACGGACCAGTAAAGCTCTGTCAACAAGCAGTTCCTACAGCTAAACTAGCAAGCTCCTTGTAATTGAGTTTAACCAATTAGCTGTTAGCATAGAAGTAAACAAGGTTTATTTATGGGGAAAGATGAAGGAGGAGAGAGAGAGGGAGAGAGAGAGAGAGAGAGAGAGAGAGAGAGAGAGAGAGAGAGAGAGAGAGAGAGAGAGAGAGAGAGAGAGAGAGAGAGAGAGA